>JBBPDA010089878.1:0-35262 GCA_037974385.1 Arnoldichthys spilopterus
TCTCTTTCTCTCTCTTTCTCTCTCTTTCTCTCTCTTTCTCTCTCTTTCTCTCTCTTTCTCTCTCTTTCTCTCTCTCTTTCTCTCTCTTTCTCTCACTCTCTCTCTCTCTCTCTCTCTCTCTTTCTCTCTCTTTCTCTCTCTCTTTCTCTCTCTCTCTTTCTCTCTCTTTCTCTCTCTCTCTTTCTCTCTCTTTCTCTCTCTCTCACTCTCTCTCTCTCTCTCTCTCTCTGTCTCTCTCTCTCTCTTTCCTTTGTCCATGTGCTCTTTCCTAGCCTGACCTCCTAATTCTCTAACAGTGGACAGTGGAGCCTAGTGGTGAGGACGCTGCCTTTGGGACCTGAAGGTCGCAGGTTTTAGTCCCTGGGCACCACTGAGGTTCCCTTCCCGCCCATGTCCAGGTGTATCTCCTCCTGGTCTCTGCCCATGTCCAGGTGTATCTCCTTCTGGTCTCCGCCCATGTCCAGGTGTTTCTCCTTCTGGTCTCCACCCATGTCCAGGTGTATCTCCTTCTGGTCTCCGCCCATGTCCAGGTGTATCTCCTCCTGGTCTCCGCCCATGTGCAGGTGTATCTTCTCCTGGTCTCCGCCCATGTCCAGGTGTATCTCCTTCTGGTCTCCGCCCATGTCCAGGTGTATCTCCTTCTGGTCTCCGCCCATGTCCAGGTGTGGTCTGTGTGTTTGGTTTCATCCTTGTCGTTTCTGCATTTTTTTGTGAATTCTTTTGGGTTTACAGCGCTGTCAGGGTTCGTTACTGAGCGAGTCGTATCCTAGTTGCATGTCGGCTGTTGATTTTAAGTTAAGGTAAGCTACTGGTCATTGTGAACACCCTCGAGCACCACAACGAAACGTGACCTCTGCATTTCACCCATCACACGTGCACACGTGGAGCAGTGGGCAGCTACCAACAGCGCCCGGGGAGCAGTGTAGCGGGACGGTACCTTACTCAAGGAACCTCAGTGGAGCCCAGGGACTCGAACCTGCCACCTAACCACTAGGCCTTCACTGCCCATGATGGGTTTGGCTCCACAGATAGAAGAACAGGTGAGGGATCACGCCGAATAATCGCCATCTCAGTATTAATAGTGACCATGGTGATGAGTTGGCGTTACCGTGTATTTAACTGAATCCAGATGTTCGTGTAATCCAGCGAAGATCAGATTATTCAGTCCCTGATTGGCTGAGGTGTTTCTGAAGGGCCCAAACTCTACATTTGCCCCCTTTTTTATGTGCACGGACGTTTTCCAGCCACTGTTCGTCCCTCAGACTGAAACATTGTGTCCTGCGCCTTTAAGAGAGATGAATGATCTGTCTTCTGATTGGCTGTCCTGTACTCCGAAGGCAGCACAGGGCCTGAAACGCTCTTTACAGCTTCTCGACGTGTTGTAATCATCCAGTTTTGTGGATATTTGGCCGTTCCTGCTGCTCAGTCACGAGACGCTGCTTCTTCCTGCTGTTTCTGTCGTGGTCCGTCAGCGCGGAGCTGCAGAGGAAGCGCTGCTTCAGTGCTGTGGGTTTTCTCCACTGAGCTATTTTTAAACCTCTCTCTGTGTCACTTTGGCCCATTGGCCCAGTGAGCGCTGCCAAGGAGGAGGAGGAGGAGGAGGAGTGAAATGGAAAAGTGTGTGTGTGTGTGTGTGTGTGTGTGTGTGTGACTCATAATGTCAGCAGCACAGCTACTGCAGATCAGGCCTGAAGTTTACATGTGGCAGCTCGTTGCGTTCGACGTTCGACAGCAAAATAGTCGTTTTGTACTGAGTGAGTTCATGCTTCTGGACACACTGAGCTGGATTGACCTGTGGACTGGACAGAACATCACTCCTGCGCTTATACGTTACAGCATCAAAATCACATTTCTCTGATTAAAAAGGCTTGGAGTGCGTAAGAGTGGGCAGTGGAGCCTAGTGGTGCCACTACACTGCCCCCCGCGTGCTGTTGGTAGCTGCCCACTGGGATCGCAGGATCATCGCAATATTCATAATTTGTTCATATCATGAACAGCTCCCTGCCCCCTGAGCCCCAGACGAGCAGGTTACTGCACTTCTCCGGTTCTTCTTCGGTTCCTCTCCGGTTCTTCTCCGGTTCTTCTCTGGTTTTTCTCCAGTTTTTCTCCAGATCTTCTCCAGTTCTTCTCCGCGTTTTCTTCGGTTCTTCTCCAGTTCTTCTCCGGTTCCTCTTCAGTTCTTCTCCGGTTCTTCTCCAGTTCCTCTCCGGTTCTTCTCCAGTTCCTCTCTGGTTCCTCTCCGGTTCTTCTCCGGTTCCTCTCCGGTTCTTCTCCGGTTCCTCTACGGTTCTTCTCCGGTTCTTCTCCAGTTCCTCTTCGGTTCTTCTCCAGTTCCTCTCCGGTTCCTCTCCGGTTCTTCTCCGGTTCCTTTTCGGTTCTTCTCCGGTTCTTCTCCAGTTCCCCTCCGGTTCCTCTCCAGTTCTTCTCCAGTTCCTCTCCGGTTCCTCTCCAGTTCTTCTTCAGTTCTTCTCCGGTTCTTCTCCAGTTCCTGCCACTGTATTGTGTTCCCCGACGCGCTGTGATGCTGCGTTTCGCTGGAAGCCGTATCCCGGCAGGGAGGGAAAGCGTGTTTGGATTCCTGATTGATGCTGCGTGCCGGTTCTGAGCTGCACGAAGACTGAATATTTATCAGGAGTGGCTCTGCGTGATGTTCCCAACCTCCTGGCCCTTCACGCTGCCAGAGTGAGGCGGTGGTGAAGCTGTAGCCGGGAGAACGTCAGCGCTGCTGTTACTGTTGTGGCTGTCGCTTAAGTGTGTCCACACGCGCTCACGCACCCCCCCCAGTCTCCCCTCAGCTCTCGCTCTGTGCTCGCCGCTCAGCCTTTGAAGTCCGGGTGCTGCTGATGGCGTTGCCATGGAGACATGTCGGGTAGCGGCCCACTCACGGATGCGCAAAGAGCTTCTATTGATGTCTCATCACATTATTGGTCTAATGGAATTTCTAATCAGGGAAATGTTTGTTGTTTTGGTGGGGTTGTGCGCTGCAGAGCGACTCGGGTGGAGGAAAAGCCTGTGTGAACGGGAATTAGCATCTGTTCGCTCTCTTTTTGGGAGGGGGGGGTGAATTCTTTTGCACATCAAAAGTCAGCACTTTCTTTATGCAAGTTTCCCTGTTTACCATCAGTGTTTGTGTGGTTGCATGTCCCTAATAAATGCAGCGTTATGTCGTACGGGCGGCGGTTTCCGAGCTCATGGAAGCTGGAGGAACCCCGGAGGAACCCCGGAGGAACCCTGGAGGAACCCGGGTCTGCCGGAGTGGCGGTGTGTTCGTCTTTGAACGGCAGTTTGCAGTGTTTGTGAAAGGCTGAAGCCTGCCCTGCTGACCGTGTGGAGTTTTTCGGGGCTGGAGGATGGCGTCCCCGGAGACCATGACCTTCTGATGAATGTGGAGAGCGCTTCAGAGATGGAAGTGACGGGTTTGGGCTTCTCTGATCTCTGCCTGCAATAAAGGAGCACACTGAGCGGTTACTGCCGGTCAGTACGCAGATCTTGAAGACCTCGATCAGGATTGAGCCAGTGCTTGAGGGTTAACACTCCAGAAACCAGCGAATCCAAGAGTCCAAGGGGTCACTGTTAGTCACTGTGAACACACTCAAGCACCACAGTGAAATGTGACCTCTGCATTTAATCCATCACACGTGGAGCAGCGAGCAGCTACCAACAGCGCCCGGGGAGCAGTGTAGTGGGACGGTACCTTACTCAAGGGAACCTCAGTGGTGCCCAGGGACTCGAACCTGCGACCTTCAGGCCTCAAAGGCAGCGTCCTCACCACTAGGCCTCCACTGCCCACAATGAGTCCATGAGTCCATGCCTTTCATCGCCTGTGTTCATGTGAACATCAATTTTTGGAGGTGTCTGGTGAGTGCAGTCTGTCCACACGGGCGGTCAGGAGTCACGTACAGGCTGCTCTACGTTCGTGTTGCACAAAAACGCCACCTGCAGCTTTTTCTTGGCCTTAATTTTTGTCGAAATCCCAAGAGCACAAAGACAACGTCTTTTATTGTGTTTCCATCCCGTTAGTGTACCGTTCTGGAGGAGCGGATATATCCCATGATTGTGCGTCAGAGGGTGAACCCAGTAGAGGGCGATGTTTCTCTGGTGTTGGCTGGAGAACGTTGGGTGTGTGTTTACACTGGGCTTTAGGTTTTACCGTGGATCGTACACCAGAGAGACAGGAGGCTTCTGCAGTGTGTGGAGGCCTGTTTGGGAAGCATTGCCGAAGTTCGATGCCCTCTCACCTGACTACTTGGGCACATGGGACCTGGGTTTCAGAGCGACGGACGGTGCTGGCGCCTGCGTTCTGCTCTGCGCTGGGAATGTGGTGCAGTACCATCTGCTCCCCTGCGTTCCTGGCTTCAGCAGCAGGCGTCGGGTCATGGAGCTCCAGCAGGGAAACCCACCCGAGAGGCTTCACAGGAGTGAGCGTGTGAAACCGCGCCCGGGCGCCATCAGCCATACGTTGGCACCGCAGTAGGCATAACACTTGGTCAGCACACACTTCATGACATTTTTAACCATTTCTGATCAACTCGTGATGTTTAAGCACAAACTGTGTGTGTGTGTGTGTGTGTGTGTGTGTGTGTCTGTGTGTCTGTGTGTCTGTGTGTCTGTGTGTGTGTCTGTGTGTGTGTGTGTGTGTGTGTGTCTGTGTGTGTGTGTGTCTGTGTGTGTGTGTGTCTGTGTGTGTGTGTCTCTGTGTGTGTGTATCTCTGTGTGTGTGTGTGTGTGTCTCTGTGTCTGTGTGTGTCTCTGTGTCTGTGTGTGTCTCTGTGTCTGTGTGATTTAACAGCATTTAAACTGTTTGGATCTAAATGTTTTTATATTTATCTTTTTTATATGTATGTGTGTATGCACATTTATATATAAATTACAGCATTTCATATGTTTGCATCTATTTTTTTATATATTTGATTTTTTTATATTTTATATATATATATATATATGTATAGTGTATTTATATATTTTAGGATTTTCACTGTTCATATAGCTCATGTGGTCACAAATCGTGTTCGGCACGTGTTGTCTAAGGCTGGCCTGAAGATTTTGAATGTTTGAGAACTTGATCATTAGGCCGGTAGTCAAGTCTGGTATTCTGAAGCTCTTTTTTTTTCAAGTCACAAAATTTGTAGCCTAAACTACAGCACATTTTCTCAGATCTTTAAAAAGGGCAGTGACTGACTTATATATAGTGTAATAGTCTGTAAGGAAATAATAAAGAAAGTAATAAAATTATAGCTGCTTATGTTTAGGCGTCCACGTCACCTCACCCCAGAGCTGAAATTCCTGAAAATCACATCAGGTGACACTTTAAATTATTGGATGAAGTTGCTACAATTGCTGATTCAATAGCAACATATGGCAGACAAGCAAACACTATTAATACAGTGTTAGTGGATACACACCGATCAGCCATAACATTAACACCACCTACCTAATACTGAGTGTGTCCCTCATGCTACTGAGACAGCCCTGACTGTGGTGCACTCGGCATCAAGCATTCACTTTTTAAACCACAGTAGTGGATCGGACTACACAGGCTAGCTTTCACTCTCCACATGCGTCAGTGAGCCTTGGGTGCCCATGACCCTGTCATTCACCAGTTGTCCTTCCTTGGATCACTTTTGGCAGGCACTAACTACTGCATGCTGCATTTTCCTGTCTGTGCTGTGAATTTTATGACCGACCTGTGTATTTTGCACGACAGTGATAAAAATACTTTTAATTATGATTATGTAATAGTTTTTTAAAGGTGGATCAATTTATGGAAACAGGTTTTTCTGACATACTAGTTATGTCTACTTGACATGCTAGGGAGGTATTTACTATAAGGCAGATTCAGATTGCTTGCATACTTTCTCATTCACTGTTGATCTTGGTTATGTGTATTGTGGTCTTACCTGAAGGCGTGGTTTGTCGTTGCACCATCATGTTTCACAATTGCAAGTACAGTCTCTTCTTAAGCAAACAAGTGTTGCATGAGTCATAGCCATATAAACAACTACTTTGGGATGTCTTTATGTTATAGCATACACCCTAAACAAATGGCTGAAAGAGCCACATGGTCTATTATAGCTTCTCCATTGCAGCCCACTATGTGTTACATTTAGAAGTGTTTGTGTGAGATGTGGAAATTCGAAAGGAGAGAGCTGGAGGGATTAGGTGAAAAAGGAAGAAGGAGGGCGTTTCTGCAAAAAGCAGAATTCCAGACCCTGTTGCAGAGGCTGTATGCTCAGCACATACCTTCCATATGAGACATGCTCATTTAGGCTCCATCACTATTCGAGGACTAGAGCACTAGCTCAGAGAAAGACAGACATGTCTCTGTGATGTTTAATGGGTGGGTATCCCATTGAACATACAGGAACGTTCCAATATGACTATGATCCTTGGAATGCTCTTTAAGAATGGCGTTGCAAAATGTAATGTATGCTTGTGGATATTGAAGGTAGTAGCATCAAGATGTAGCATGTCAATATTGAGGCTACAGCCTGACACGCGATAATGTTGTGGCTGATACCAGAACTCTTTTTTCCCCACATTCATGCCCAGTTCCACCTGCTAGCTAGGACGCCCCCACAGTCACATGTCGACACCAAAAGTGAGAGGGGGAGAGTTAGGACTTGCTTCCTCCAAGTCACGAGAAGCTTTTTTATTTAACTATTGCTAACAATGTCAAAGCACAGTTCAACATGCTTGGAGGAGAACACTGGTTAAAAAAATATATATATATAATAATAATTTTGTTTTGTCAGCTAACCTATGCCTGATCTGACTAGCATTGCTATGAGTGATCAGGTAAAGGAGCGATGGGGAATCCTACAGACCAAAAGAGCCAAGCAAATCATGCTCTTTTGGACTCCTGGCCAAGGATGGCTGTGGCATCGGCTGGAACAGTACTAATTTTAAGAATGTAAAAAAATCTGATGGCTAGTAATTATGGCTGATAATTTTTATATTTAAATTCATTTTTGATCATTATCTCATTTTTATTATTTTTTAAAATGTCATGATCTATAGTTTTTTTGGTTCATAATCAAGATTTATACATTCCCATGTTTTTTGTTGTTGATGCATGGTGGTGTTTGATGTTCAGGTGTTTTGGTGTTAATTAGTTTTGCTCTGATCTCAGGAAAAGGCCACAATGCTTATTATGTAACTAGCTTCGTTCTGGGTTCAAGTTAGACTCTTCGGAAACTTTGCCACATGATCTGGCACATGTTTAGCAATATGAAAGAACAGATAAACAAGTCAGATTATGAGACACAGACATCTCTCAGTATCAAAGTCATATTTGCTGCAAAGAAAAGACTTAAAAAATAATTGTGTATATAATGTGTGTATATATGTGTGTATTTGTGTATATATGTATGTATGTATATATATATGCGTGCGTGCGTGTGTGTGTATCTTTTATTTTTTTAAAGAAAGCATATGCTTATGTTTGAGAATCGGTGGGAGCTGTGGGAAACATCGTGTGAATGTTTCCTTTGAAAACACAAGGTGTGCACAATTGCAGAATGAGCCAGATCGACTGGGTCAAAGTCCCGCTCACTGTGGATTAGTGTGCTTCCTGTGGGAAGGCTGTGTAACCAAAACAGATGGCTGTGAACAGTTAAATAGCAGGTCTTTCAAAATCTCACAAACACTGCATTACTTTTATAGTAGTGCTCCAGTATGGACAGAGTAGTCATGATGCCCCAACACCTGCCTTTCACAGTGCTTGAAGCAGAGGCTCAGCTTAAATATAGGCTACAATCAAACCCTCAAGAGCTATAATAATCTTTCCGGTCTTCACAAGTTAAAAGCAGTCTTCATTCCCCTCTCTCAGATTTTTATCCCGCAAGTGCAAATTCAAAAAGATTGCTAGATTCATCCTTTAATGAGTCTGGCCAGATTCCACCAGGAGCACTGAAGCCTTGGCTGTTCCAGACTCCCACTGTTTCAATGAAATTGCTGCCTACATTCTGTAATTGCACATCAGTTTAAGCTAAATAAAGCAAGTCTCCATTCCACCCATGATATTTTTAGAGCGTGTGAGAAAGTGGGAGGATGTGCGCAAGAGGGAGTCAAATCTGAGGTATGAATGAAGTAGAGAGAGACAGAGACCCCATTTACACCTGGTCACTTCATCTTGCTTATATCTGGATTGTATCCTGATAAGATTTTAGCCACACTCATTTACTCTTGGTATTCAAAAGTGTGACTGATCAACTTGAAATTCAATTATTACATGGTGTAGATTAAGCAGATTAGTTTGTTTTTTTTAAAGAAAAGCACAATTTTGCACAAGTGTTTACAAGAAAACGACTGCAAAGAATAATGCTCTTTTGTCATTACATTCAAGTGTATTGTGTTGAGACTAGAAAAGTGATGAGGCAAGGTAGAGGTTAACCAAACTGGTGCTTTATTTGAGCTAACTGGTTCATCCAAAGTGAGTACCACAGTGAAATTGGATTTAAATTTGTCTTGGATGCATTTACACCTGCATTTATTTGGCTTGGCCTTACTCAGATATAATCCTGATACTCAAGACCCATGAAGTAAACAAGTGTAACGTTATGGTTATAGTATGATTAGCTGGAATTTGAAATGTTCTTTATTTCTTTACAATGTTACTGTGACAAGCCAACGTCTTGCATAAGTATCTCCTCACCATCTATTGTCATGCAACTTAACTCATTGTTTACCTCATCTGAAGGGGTAGCGTTCAGCACTAAAGTCTTCTCATCTGAAAAAGCCAAACAAGATTGGGGTCAGTTTCATGGGGAATTCAGCTTCTAGTCAGATCTGACACACCTTTGATTTGGGCTTTTGATTGGTTTCTGTTGGCTGTGGTCTAATTGTGGCACATTGTGACCTAGTCACATTACGCTGATGAAGAGGAACTGTTGTCAACTAAGGCCAAATGATGACCACCTTCTATCAAGTCATTTTTACCTCACGCCTCCTATACAAATTTGTGCTTAAACACACTGCAAAGACTTTAGCTGACAACCAACGCACCTGTACTTAATGCCCTTAATCCTTAGACAGAGCTAGCAATAGTCTGTAAAACTGCACCAAAAAGACAAAACAAATGTATTTAAATTACTTTACAGTAAAACACAAATGTGGAATTTCATAAACTAAGAAAAGGCTTCTTAAAAATAAATGTACTCCATATTAGACTTCATCTAGCCATCTAGACTTCATAGCACACCACAAAAAAACTGCAGTGGTACACACAAAATGAAAGGTGCAAGAAAATGTTCTGTGTGTAATGCCAAAGAATAACCATTTCAATGAATGTCCCTTGAAAAAAAACATGTTTTGCTGTATTTGAGATTTAGAGTTTAAAGCTGATTGTGTACATTTCTTGGAAGAAATCATAAAATGGTAAAGGTTTACATTATAGGAAGGTTCTCTGTCTTGAAAAGGTTTTTCACACTTTACAAACATAGATTTTTAAGGAACTGCGAATCCTTTGTGCCCTTTTTAAAAGATTGTAGGAGAGACTAGTGCTAGTATTCGTAGGCTCCTCTTCAGAGCACCCTCACGCATAACTGAGACAGGCTTTGTAGACTGTAACAACAGCAGCTTCTAAATGAGGTAAGCATTGCGACAAATTTCTTAACACTTCATTACAAACTCTTTCTGCACTCACAGCTGTTTTCTTCATTTTTCAAATGGCATGTAAAGGACTGTGGGACCAGCTGTGTATTCCTCGGGTTCATCCGAAGGGTCATACCCAATAGCACAGCCTTCAGTGGCGTAATGGTCGGGAAATGTGGCCTTTCCCCTTTCGCATCCTTGACTTTGAGACACCTGTTTACTTTCACAGAAACCCCACGTGTTGTGATGGTTGTTTGGAGAACAAAAACCAGTAGAAACCTTCGCTCTGAAGCTCCAGTCCAATCGTAATTAAACTACTGTGTAGTTCCTGTCTTTAAAATATATGCAGTCTCTTCAGCCTACACATGGCTCCTTCAGAATTGCCTCTTCATTTTAAAAACTCTAGAATTGAACAGTGTCAGGAATGAGGTGTTTTAATAAATGAAGATTTGAAAAGTCAAATGTAGATGAATGTTTTGCATGCGTGACAAATTCACTGCATAATAAATCATTACATGGTGGAGAGAGCATTGGGGAAAGCTTTCCTCCAGGAGTGAGAGCCACAAGATAGATTGTATCTGAGAGGAGATCATGGAAATTTTTAGTCATCGTGTGTGAAACACAGCCCTCCGTCTTTCATCTTCATTTTTCTCTTTCCAGACAAGCAGCAATCTGAAGGGGAAAAGAAGAAAAAAGACACATTTGTTTATTCATGTTTTAGTGCGCGTGAATTATTGTCCAACTGGCAAACAAAATGCTGGGGTTGCAGAGGGCCATCCAAATCCAGCTCAGTGTTCTTTGTCTTTCAAAGTCTCAACTGGGTGCTAAAGGTGCACCCATTGTTAAGGGATCCACTCCAACAGGATGGCGTGTCGGCCTTAACGAAGGTGCTGATGTTTAGCATTGTTTTCATCCCATAAAAGAAAGTGTGTAAACAAAGAGAAAATAGATTTGCGAGTTGGTGGGTGGCAGATGGATTCCAGCTGTTCCTGATGACTGAATAGAGGCTGAACAGAGTGGAGCTGAGTTGAAAGAGATGACATTTGAATAGTCTGCATTTTGGCATTGAAAAACTTTGCTGTTTGCACCCATGTGCTTCTGAACTCACATCTGTGTTTAATTTTTGATTGGTTCAGTAATGCTGTTCGGCAGTTGAGGCCTTCCTCCATGCATGTTGCTGTAAACAGATGAGCCTTGGTGAAGGAGGAAGCCTAAATGTCAGCATAAATTTGAGTTATAAAAGGAACTTGGCATATGTGAACTGTGCTCCCTGCGAAAAAAGTTGTACCAATGCTGCCTAGTGGGAAGTGTGAGCTCCGCTTGAGCCATGTGGTCTCTACACTCTCATAAAGGCTGCTACACAGCGATGCCATAGAAGAAACATTCTAGTTCCTTAAAGACTCATGTTGTAAGCAAGTGTGAGTATGTGTGCATCCGAAGAACCTTATAAAGACTTAAAGGACCTTTATAAATAACGGAAAAATGCTTTACCGATTTATGGGTTCCTATAAGCACCTTTTGCTTTATGTGGAGGCTCTTCACACTTTAACATAACTTTTGTTTTTATTTTTCTGTTTAAGTCTGTGAATTTGTAACATTTTAAAAATAATTCTTTAAATTATTCTGATATTACTTGAATCATTGAATTTTTTTACTGAGGAACTTTGATCTGATTGCGTTGATTGTGAGGTCAGAGGTTTACACCTTTGTATCCTTGATGATAATCCCCTCAGGATATAGTCCCTTGATGGGTTTCTCAAAGATTCATCAATCTCTCATACTGATTATATCATGTTACTGTAAATCCTGTGTGACCTACTAGATAAAGAGACGTCGTTTATATTACAGATCTTAGTCTGGGCTGGTCCAATTAATTTAGATAATTGAGTGCATGTTTGTCGTGTTGGTATTTGTTTCACGTATTCAGAAGCTTCGTCTTAAGTTAACCCTTTAGTCCACACCAGTATTTTAGAGCATTATTGTGTATTCCTGACAAAACAATTTACAATGTCTTAACAGTGGACAGGATGTTAGGTTGTAAAAAACATGTCATAACCAGGTGAGCTAAAAGCTAAAAAATTAAAAAAATTAACCCTTAAAAATGTAACCAACAGTTGAATAACTTACCAAGGCATCAGCCCTGATTCTGTTAGGCCTATTTCTCTTGAACCACTGTACAAAATTTAAAAGGTTTACATCTTCAACGTCTGTAGGATCACTGCTGTCTATATAAGCAAAAATCCAGTCAGACTGATCTGTCCTCTTATCTGACATAACATTATGGCACATCTCTTATGTGGCATCTTCAGTACATCTATCATAAAAGGCCTGTAGAAATGCAACAGTAATACATGCTTGAAATGATAGTGATTCTGAGCTTTAAGTATAGTTTTTAGTGGTAGTATTAAGAGGGAGTATTGGAGTGCTCTTTTGGAAACAACACTTATTACAACATTCGAAGCCTGTAAAATGTGGTTATGGTCAGTTCTTATTGACATACTACTACGTCTTCGTGATCGGTTTGTATGTCATCACAGCAAAACCTGATAGGTCCATTCATCTTCTTTTTTTTCCCTGGATAAACTGAAAATCCCAGCTACTGATTACACACCAATAACGATACTGCAAAATGAGTAAAAATTAAACTTTGTTACATTCAAATATATACATATTTAAGGCACATGTGAAAGTAATCTTTTGCACAATGAATAGGCCACTTCATTGTGATATTACTCCCACAGAACACACCACATTACACACATCACTATTGTTTGTTCTTTGCTGGATATTAAGCTCTCTTTAAAGAGGTGTCTTTGGGCTTTTCCCATTCTCTCTGTTCTCAACCACAAAAGGCACAACACTCTGTCTCAATTTGTCTGTTGATAAAAGCAAAAATACTACAAAATCTATTCTTCTGATAGCCACTATAAAGCAACAAATAAGAGGAATTTACTGTTTTAGCTGACATCTAAAGATTGTCTTTTTTTGCTGGGCTGCCTGCTTTGTTTTCAACTGAAGCGTCATTTAACAGATTTTGACAGTGGTTGGCATTTCCCATGTAGTAATTTTGTAGATGTAGCGGTTTTCCCAAGGATAAGGCTTCATAATTTTTTAAAGATGGGAACTCACATGCTTATAACTTTTGTTTTTTTTGATGGGTGTAGAAAAACAACCTTAGAAGTGCCAGCATGGAAATCAGAGAATGTCATTTGTTATTTTCAGAATAAATTACACTGTGCTGTCATGAATGTTCTCGTAAATCAGTTTATTTGCATTAAGACGACTGGGAATGGATAGCTTTGGCCTCACAGCTGCATTCATACAGTGGCATTCAAACATTTGAAATTGTTTTTCAGCAATACAAGAGTACTATGTTGGTAGATAAATGGAATTATTGTACTGAACTAATCCTGTGGAATTTTTTAGGAGTTGGTAAACGTACACATGATTTGTTGTAATAGGAAAAATGCATAGAATGATCTGTAGATTGTGTTATGTGTTGTTATAATAAAACAGATATATGCATAAATCCACAATGCCGCATATTTCAAAAGTGACAAATTTTAAGTCAGATTGCAAAACAATTCCTATGAATAGATATTTTTTCTCAGCCACTTACTGCTGCCAAAATACCTAAAACATGGAATAACATTTAAGCTACTTTTTGTTGTCTGGTTTAGACAACATATATATTTAATTGTGCATTTTTAAATTATTGTGTATATAATAACATTTTGAACCAATATGTACATACATGACATACATAAACTTGTGTTTACCATTGTTGGTGGCCAGTTTTTATTTGTATATTTTTGGGCATGACACCAATGTTATTGTAAAAAAAAGATTGTATTAGGGGTATGATGATAAATTATCAGGACCTCGGTTGGTAGAATGGGATAGGTTCAGAAGGCAGCCTCTTGGTGGTCGGGTTTTTACTTGGTGTCAAATGAAAGTTTACTTTATTTTTTAAAGTGTAAATTGTTTCTGTTTTTTTGACCGAAAACCTGTGCAAAGCCTTGGAACAGTACCATTTACAGAACATCCAGGTGTGTGATGAAACTTGTTTGGTGCATTAACATGGTTTCCGCTCAACTCTCCAATGCCTTGACCAGCCTCTCATGACAGGACAGGTGGTGGGTGGTTGGTGGTTAGGACCTGGTGCAGATTTTGTGATGATTTGTAGCAAATTGTGATGATTGTGATGCTTTGTAGCAAAATAGCCCTCATTCATTGATTTTCTTGGAATCTGTTGTGTTTTTCATAAGATGTCCTACATAACACACTGGATGACATAATGACTTGCATAACCAGAAGGAAGATAAAGACGTGAAAAGCTGTGTTGACTTTGAAGCGTGGCTTTGTTTGTTAGCAGGAAGACAGGCCAGCTATTACAAAGAGAGGCTTTTTTAGAGAGACACCATTGAATAACCACTTTTGGTTCCCTTAAAAGTCTTCAGATTAAGTGGTTCAAAGAAAAATCCATGTAAAGATTTTTTAGCTAAAATCTTTCCTCTTTATGTATGTACCCTCTGTATATACCTGACTGTGTGTCAGGCGATGTGGTATGGTTCAGTATACCAATGTACAGCCATGCACACTTATACATGCACTGTGTTTCATCCAGACCAGGCTTCATACTCTTTCTTTTAAATACATTTGCATCACATGTGTCAAGTTGTAGAATGGGCTTTGCTTGTTGCATGCAAGTGCTCCAGGTGGCTGAAGACTGCCCTCATTATTAAAACAGGCTACACAGGGCCTGGGCCACCTGCTTCTCTTCAAAGCAGAGCCAAGACTGCTGTTTCTGTCATGCACTTCAGATGGCATGTTTTCACCATGATGCCTGTGAATGTGGTTTGGAACACAGCTTACATAAATTTAGCAAAAAGTAGGAGGTTAAATTAGTGACAAAATCGTGTTGGACTCTTTAGAGTTCGAGTCGTTAGGCTCAATACACATAGGTGTTCAAATCTTGGATAAATGAACGCGCTCTGAGCTCCAAGGTGTTTTAGAGAGGTTCTTGATTGACTTTAGTATGACTATTAGTATTCTCGTACCCCTAATGTGGTGAAAACCTCTCCACTGCTACTGGGTTCATGCTCTGACTGCACAATCATGGGACATTTCTGGTCTTCCAGAACGTTAAACTAACTACATGCAAACCCAAGAAACATAATAACATACATTTCACCTCACCTGACAAACAGACTGCAGAAAAACACTTGATTCAGATGTATGTGTGGACCGGGTCAGGTATGGATAGTAGTTCTGAAGATCAATGCAGGCAGCGTGGCACATTTGGTTATAAAACAGTACTGACTCTTGATAAATGTTACAGTGTACTGTGTGTGTTCTCTTGGCACATGTGCCTGTCATATTCCATCAGTCTCTGAGGCTGATGGAACAAGCCTTGAATTCTACCATTATGAGGCACAAAAGAGTAGCCTGTGAAAATAGTGTGAGTAATATTCTCTGGGTGCTCATTATTTCATATGCTTTATAACCTTTTTTTCACTTTGTCTACCTAGGTTGCCAGGTTTTCTTCTCACCCACTATTTTTGCAGGCTTTGCCCTTCGGCTCTCAAACAGAAGCTATGCAATCATAAAAGAAGGCCACACATGAGTTGCATTGGGCTATAGTGTATAATACCGAGAGACTTACACTTAAAAGCATGGGTGTGGATTTAAGGTGGGGTGGGGGGCAAGGGGGTGTTCTCCCTTGAGTATTTAAAGGGGTATAAAGCACTTAACATATGAGGGAGTGAGCAGTATGCACCAAAGTTGAAGACTTGAATCACTCACCAGAGATTCACACACTTGCATGTGCCACAATCACGTGTAATGTGTATGTGCATCTGATTTTCCAGAATTACCGGCCACACCACATTGTCGAGTGCGTCAGTAAGCTTGGTGAATAACGCTCCTCCAAACAGTGGAAGAAAATTGAAGCCGGTTGTGTTCTGAGGGAGACACAGTTGTGAAAGACACGCAGCTCAGCTGGGATTCAAGAAAACTTTTGGTTTTGCTGTATTATTCAAATGTGGTTACATACTTTACATATCAATGTCCACAGGAAACCACTTATCTCCAGTTTTGTTGTGTTTTTTTTATTTTCTGCATTAACACAACACAGCAGCTGGCCTTTACATCATGTGAAACTTTCATGATGAACAGGCCAATAGAAATGCTCCATAATCACTTGTTCTAAAATGTGCCTCAGTTAACTCTCTGCTAGTTAACGTTTTGCCTTCTCCTGTAAAGTTGAAGTTTTGGATATATTTGTTTTTTCTTGGACAGTAATGATCTATTTAAATACAATGTAAAATACACAATGAATTTCATTTACATTAGATTTACATTCTGTATACACAGCTTTGAGTCAGAGACAAATAACAAAGCCCCTTCCCCCCCAACCCAAGCTGTGGAAATGTGTGTATTTAAGAACAAGGCCTTGTAGTGGAACTAAATGGAAATTAAGTGGAAATTACTCTGCTTCTTTATAAAGGCTGGATTTGCTTAGCTAGCTAATATTTTTGAAGAATGTCTCTGAAGAACAATGTTATTTCTTAGTTTAGCAAGGTTGCAACATGAAATGCAAGAACTAGTACATTGGTAAAACAAACTGTAGCTGAATGAGTTAGATCATGAAATAAGACAGAAATGGAGCCAGAGTAGTTGGCTACAGAAGTCTTCTCAGTAAACATGAAGTGACTGACGTTCGTGTATAGAAAATGTTGCTAGCCTAAGCTGATATTTTGCCTCATTCTGCCTCTGACTGTCCCAATAGAGTGAGTATTAATAAAAGGTAAACTTTGGTTATCACCAAACAAAACAAAATTCCTATCACATGTCTGTCAATGTGCCATTTGAGTTCATTTATAAAATGCCAGAAATGTGTGGCTATCTCTAGTACGATAATCAGAAGGAACTTCAGTAATTTCTTCCTCATTACTGGGTTGTAGTTTAGGATCATATATCCATATGTTGGAGAGTTTGGGTGGTTTGGGGTTTTTACGGCATGTCTCAAGGACCATTTCCATCCATCAAAACAGCCTCTAAAGAATATATTTATTTATCTATCTTGAACCAACCACAAACTCGTCTTCTGCAGCCTTGTGGTGAGGACATCTGGAGTGTGGGAATGTGCATGAGTGTATGTTTATGAAACAGCTGACTCAACATATGTTGTTTAATGACTTTCTTGTTGAGATTTAAATTGAGTTTGGCGTTGACTTTCACATTGAGTATCACTGCATTAGCTGTTGTGAACCGTGCTATATGACCTTTGGTGATTGTATCTTCAGATGCAATATCTGCAATTTGGTCTGTAGAGTGAAATGTTTCCCTGGTAGCAAGAAAACATATGCAAGAGAAATGTATTTGGTGGTACATAACCTCAGTACAGTCAAATTAGTGGCACTACTAGGTTTGTTGGAATAGGTAGTATCCAGTACTATTGTTTTAAACTCAAGCATGCTATAATCTGGAATGTCAAAATCTAATATATAAAATGATTTTTTACATTCCATCTCATCTTATACCACAATCTACACATACCTGTTATGAAGCTTTCTGAATTTCCTAGTGCTTACGAATGTATACATTGGTTTTACTGTTTTGTGGATTCGGAGTTTGTACACATGCTACACTGCCAAGAATTCTTGAAGGATTGAGGCGAAACTCAGTAGTCATACAATACTTTAAACTGTTTCTATTACCAAAACTTTTCTTAACTCTCTAAAACTGTTTCCCAATTTTCATTACGGTGGCACAGACTCAGTATGGTTTTGATGACTTCTATATGACTGCTTTGTGTATGCCAGCCATGCTGTTTTCTAGACTGGCTTTGTAAAAACTTCTGTTAGTGTTTATAGCTCCCAATAATTCATACAAACCACATCCATAAGCCACAATGAAGACTGAAAGGTGGTGGGAGGAATTGGTGATGTATTTTTACAGAAATTACTTAAGCTGTTTGACTATTGACTTCTAGTGTTTGTAGCAACAGTAGCTTGGCAGTTTTTAATTCTAAGCTAGGACAGTTGTATTCCAGACATTTCTTTTCTGATCGACTACACCGAGAATAAGTGTGGAAATTGTGACTTTTTTTTTTTCACTAAACCTTTCCTTTAAATAATATTCCCCTGAATACACCTGCACACATAAAACCCACTCTCTTTTTCTCTCCTAGCTTCTCTTCCCTCCGTGATTATGAACATTGTTTACCAGCCATACCAGCGTGGCATCTACTGTGACGATGAGAGCATCATGTACCCAGTGAAGTCCGACACTATCACACATGGTCTAATGGCAGCCGTCACCATTTCATGTACTGTTATTATTGTAAGTTACATCTCTATTTTGCCTTCTCTTTTTCTGTTTATCCATTCTCTTTACGTCCTAGTCTAGTAAAGTTTCCTTTATCCAGAGTGTCCAGCACAAACAGCATCTCTGTGTATTTGAAAAGTGTGTGATTCTATTGTGTTTTAGGGTACAATATGTGATAAGGTAACAGTGTAATATTAGTGTTTCCCAAAGTATTTGTCCTGGCCCCCTGGTGGGCTGTGAAGGTACAGCAGGTGGACCATAAGAGTTCATTTCTAATATATAAATAAGTTTTCAAACCCTCAACAGTCTTCAACGTACTGAAAGAATTTTGCATGGAAGAGTGATACATTTCTAAAAGTTGATGTCAAAAACTGGTGAAAAAATTATGCAAAATGCAAAAAGAGGCCAATAGTAGCTAGCTATCTGTTGATAGTTTTGCTGAAAAGGCTTAATTTCCCTGTAGTTTTGTTCACATTTATCACCCTTATGTAGGCATTGTCTCAAAAAGGGTCAACTGTTTGCTTGTTATTTTTTTTATGACCATCTGACAGAAGGGTATCCGAACACATAGTACCTACACAGTATTAGGCATGTAGTTTTAGTGTAAATAAATAAAAAATAATAATTTATACTAATACAAAAGTATATATAAATGCAACTTTGGGTGCCTCTGATTAAATGACATTTGTTTTTTGATTTTTTTAAGTGAAATTACGTTCTCTTGAATTTTATTTTATCTTTATCTTGTTTCAGCTCTCCTCTGGTGAGGCCTATCTTGTGTACAGTAAGAAACTCCAGTCTAAATCAGGATTTAACCAGTATGTCGCTGCCCTCTATAAGGCAGTGGGTACTTTCCTGTTTGGAGCCGCTGTCAGCCAGTCACTCACGGATCTGGCCAAATTCACTATTGGGCGCCCACGTCCCAACTTCTTATCAGTCTGTGCCCCCAAAGCCTGCAAAGGTTATCTGTCAGTAATCAACTGCACTGGCTCTAACGCTGATGTCACAGAGTCTAGGTAGTGTATAGTTTTTTAATAAATATGTTGTTGGGAAAATTATTTGCATGTCCACTGTGTTGGTAAAAATCTATATTTGGTTTTAAATTTGCAGGTTGTCTTTCTACTCCGGGCATTCATCTTTTGGGATGTACTGTATGCTGTTCCTGGCGGTGAGTGAATCTATACCCAGTTGTACAGTTGTTTTGATTACCTCCTTAAAAACATTTCAAAGCCATCTACCCTCTCTGACTTTGGGGCATATAAGACCACTGCCACTGCTTTTTGAAGCCAAATACTTTGTATAGCTGTTATTCTATTCTGATAACAATCTGAGGTCACAATTATATTTATTTAATCAGTTATTAAGTGCTAATACAGTTGTTTGTTAAAATATTTTTCATAGATTTCTCCAATTATTTCTGTTCATTAAAAAACTTTAAAAGAAAAAATGATTGTCTTTGGTACATACACCATTTCCCTTAATCATAACTCTTTCTACTGTTTATTCTACAATTTTCTGAGTACTGAAACATGATCAAGCTGGTTGATGATCAACTCCTTTTCCTCTCTTTCCACAGCTTTATGTCCAGGCCAGGCTGAAGGCCAAATGGGCCAGACTGCTGCGTCCCACCATCCAGTTCTTTCTAGTAGCTTTTGCTGTGTATGTGGGCTACACCCGAGTGTCCGATTACAAGCATCACTGGAGCGATGTTCTGGTTGGGCTCCTCCAGGGAGCATTAGTTGCTATACTCATTGTGAGTGTTTGAGAGATTATTATTATTATTATTAGATTTTTTTCTTTTCTTCTTTTCTTTGATCTGCTGTCAACCAGAGGAGGAGGGGTTTTCCTACTGAGCCATGGTTGCTCCCAAGGTTTCTTCCTCCAGCTTAGGAGTTTTTCCCTTGCCTCTGTCGCCTTCAGCTTGCTCATTAGGGGCTTGGACCTGGATTCTGTAAAGCTGCTTTATGACCACATCAGTTGTAAAAAGCGCTATAGAAATAAAATTGACTGACTCGTGTGTTAGAATGAACTAATGCTAAACTTTTGTACGTTTTAAAATTATATTTTTTATTTACATGTTCTGTATTTGTTCTTAACTACAGAACCTCATGTGTTTGCTGACTGTCTCTTTCTCTCTCCTCTGTCTGGTCCAGGTGCGATATGTGTCAGATTTCTTCAAGCAACGTTCACTAACACAGTGCTCCAGTCCAGACATAGCTGAACGTGACATGATGGAAAGAAAACCCAGCATTCAGGTGGGAGACATGGAGCCCAACAACCATTACAGCTACCATGCACCTTCATGAGAGACAGTTGGCCAACCACTCAGACTACATCTGCAACAAACCACTGAAGCAACTGGATGCAAGTTGCATGCACCTACTGCAGTGGTGCAATGGCCTTTGTAAACACAATCTGCAGTGAACCTTTCTTTCCTGTGTGTATTTGTGTAAGAGCTTTATTGATGTTATTATATTTCTTTCTTTTTTTTTTCTTTTTTTTTTACATTGATTTTAAATAAAAGAGGGCCTGGCCTATTTTCTGGTTATCAGTCAATATTCCACCAAGATATTACTTAATATATCATTTAATTCCTCATGTTTATATGACAACGAACACACTCTGCTGATGTAAGGAGATGGAATCTGTTTATAGGGATTGCCACACCAACTGTATGTTACAGCAATAGTGGCAAATCTGAGTAGACTCACATTTAAAATGTGACTTTACCCTTTGAATGAAAGTAAGTTAATGTTGTAACAGACTTCGAAGAGGTCAAAAATACAACATTTGAACTAATTAACCAAAAAATCATCACTGCTTAATCAGGGAAGCTCCACACCTATGCTACGTTTTTAAAAATTCTGCTGTATATTCATCATATTTGAGAATTTGAAGTTTATTACAGCCACATTCATCCAGCACTATTTGGGATTGTTGACCATATTAAAATGTATCAGCTCATATCAGTTGTTTTTGTAATTGTCATTTTCACATCAGTGGACCCGTAGAACTGAAGATTACCTTCTCAACAACAAAACTTAAGATAAAATATATTTGTTAGTTTGAACTTTGCCTTCTGTTGAGTTAAGCTGTAATTAGTGCTATACATTCCATAATCCGCATACAATGACTTTTGTGCAGTCATGCTAATTTCTTCCTTCAGTTAAGCTGGAAAATTGCTTTAAAACATTGACAGAATAGCTGTTG
Source organism: Arnoldichthys spilopterus (assembly GCA_037974385.1). Lineage (NCBI taxonomy): Eukaryota > Metazoa > Chordata > Actinopteri > Characiformes > Lepidarchidae > Arnoldichthys > Arnoldichthys spilopterus. The sequence goes on from JBBPDA010089878.1 coordinate 21,133, forward strand.
CTGTCCGCTGTGGAGCTTTCATCTCAAAGCTAGTGTTGGTGGGAATATGTCGACATATCCAGTGGAAAATGCTGTGGTTCAGACAGCTGCTCTCAATATTCCTGCAGCCGTGGTTGCTCTTCAGTTTGGCATCATTAAACATGCTTTATGTAATGAACCTTGCTTAGGTTGCCTGTTGGTGGGTTATTGAGCAAGTCTGGCAAGACTGTAAGAAAATTGATGGGAGAGATTTGTTCCATGTCTTAGCAAGTTAATACCACTATTTAGTTGCTCAACCCCCTTGAATTACTTTCACCTTAAATATTTTTTCACACAAACTAATGCTATTTTTGCCCCTTCGTCTTTGGAATATTGTTATCTGGACGAAGTTTGTACCAGACAAAGGCATTAGTATGTAGATTCCCCTAATCACAAGTTATTCTATAGCATGTAGAGGAATTTTTTACAATTATGCACTATTTAGGTACCAGTTCTGTAGCAGATGTTGCGGTTTGTACATGTAGATACAATGTATAGTGACAAGGTTGGAACTTTTCTTGACTAATGGTTCGATTATATCAGTCTAGTCCCGAGATCCGGCTACTTATGGCTTGACCCAGTGTGCGCTTTATACCTGCATGTACAGTCACATTTGCTGCTGTTCTGCTGCAAACCATATATTTTTAAGTTGAATTTACATACAAATGTTTGCTAATGGCACTTGTTATAGTGGTCTTTTAACTCCAGTTCACACATTCCTGTTTGAACTGTATAGCTAAACTCAGAATGGAAGCATGGAGCCTTAAAGACTACCCATAGGTTTTACTCTCACTCCATGAATGATGAATATATTTATGCTTACGTTCATTCGCAGGTGTTTTTTATGCCCCAAGGAAACCTGGACTGCAAGTGACCAGCCGCTTTTGTCTTGTTAACTTGATTTGCGAGTACTTAGGCTTCAACTTTCAACTTTTTAGCTGCAGCCTTGCCACATTTCTGATAATGTGGCTAGATGTCGGTCCTGCACTGAGACTGTACGAGAATACTGCTTTCTGAGTGGACTCCTGTCAACAGGCCGGATTCAACATCAGGAACATGCTCCCATCAGCTGCTGGGGCAGTATTGGAAAAGACTGATCTGGAAATGCAGGATTTCTAAACTGACCTTGACATGCAGGCCATGCCCTCTGATGTGCAGAGATGGTTTTGTTCTGGATTAGCTGATTTGCAATAAATTGGTGGTATGTGTGAAATGTATTGGGTCCAACTTTTTAATAATTGCCACACATCCAGTTGTATGCAAAAGTTGGAACACCCATCAAATAATGTTTTGTTGATTTCTGAGTGACAATAAGTTGGCACATCTACCAGGGACAAACTCAAATATTTTACTGCAAATTATAGGCCACAATTTCTATTTTCTTTACCTTTTATGGCTTTTGCCCGCTGTAAAAAAAACATTGTGTCAAGTTTTGCACAGGCCACTTTTTTTTCAAATCTTTTTCCAAGATTTTTAAATCTCAATAATTCTACATTAAAATGTGCAGAGGAGAATCATAACCTTGAAAAAAGAAGTGCACCTTGTTGATTCTGCAACGTATCAGCTGTTGCTTAAATACAAAACTATAAATAAAAAAATTATTTATTTTACAGAAGTATAATCCAGCCTGTATTTCAGTCATTTGTAGTCTGGAATATGAGGTAAAACAGTTCTTCTGTCCCATTTAAATTAAAATTAACATTTGAACATTTCACATATGGTGAAATGGAATTTCTTCATTAATGTATTGGGATCTGAATGACCGCAATGAGTTAGGCCCTTCTACAATAATGCTAATTTGTTAGCATTGTTATGATATTCTACACAAACATTTTATTGGGCAATCTAGAAAAAACAAATCTGATGGTTGTAAAAGTCATTCCATGTTTTAATTGGAGCTTATGACACACATTAATATATAACTTTTTGTATGTGTAACAGTTTTACAGTTTTTTATTATAAACTAATAAAAGTCTACAGCTTGTATTGAAAATCAGTGATGTATGTATGACTTCCTGAAAGTGTAGAGTGAAATGAAATTGAAATTAGTAACAAAACCTACTTCTGCAATTATTACGATCTTTAAAAGAAATGTTCCCAAATGTAAATATGTAAATATAAATTTACAAAAACAATTCCCTAACTCAATGCTCTTCAGCGACAGTCCTGAGAATCCACTGCCCTCTACAGTTTCAACTATTCCCTGCCACAACGTATTTGGTCAAGCTCATCAGGTATTTATCAGACTCTTCATAAGCAGAAACTTGTTGGGGGGTTGAAATCATGTAGGACAGTGGGAACCTAGAACATTGCCCCAAAGAAACCTTTCATGATCTAGGTAGATATTGGTTTAAAGTCATGATTACATTGGAATTCTATCTGTATTAACAGATATTTGCTTGAAAAAGTAATGCCAGTATCAAACACGTTAGTTTAAACCAATATTTCCATCTGGCACATTAAACCTTTCTGTTGATCTGTTCATTATGAAATGTTTAAGGCAACCACAACTACTGAATGATATAAAAGTAATTAAGACAAGGAGTATCCTCAAAGCAATGATGTAATATGGATGCATTAAAAACATATGTGTTTTATCATTTCATTAACACAAACCAACAAATAAAATGTTCCTGAAGGCCCTGGGGGCTATGATAGGTCTACTGTAAGGTTAGGCTCCCTCTGAAGTGAGAATCAGTATAAGAAAAAAATGACAGTCTGACACCCTTAGCCAAGAGGAGAACTGGATACTGGTAAAAGCATTTTAAAATATTGCAGTATTTTTCATGTTAGCATTAGCTATGATATGTACTGCTGTGACATCACTCTTTGGAAACGAGTGGCTGCATCCATTAATCACATTGATTTATACCACCTTCTTCCTTACAAGGCCAAACACACTGTTAAGATCTCCAGGTCTCTGTAGGTCTTTGATCATACTGGCCAGGTTTTTTGAATTACGGCAACTTAAACCCAGGGCAGTCCAATGGGCGCCTCACTCAGAGCTGGTCTTCGGCTGCTTGGTCTTGCTCAACAGCCAAATGAACTTGATTTATTTCTGGGTCTTTGTCAGCACAAATCAAGTCCAAATGCCATGAATTGGCATTAGCTTTGTTGAAACATATAAAAAGACATTCAACTAAAGCTTTATATTTTACAGCATTCTACTGAAATAGTAATCTCTGGAGATTTGTTGCATTGTGTCTTCTGCATGTTGGCAGGCAAACAGGAAAATGCTGTCAGTTCTCATATTTTTAAGTATTACCCAAGAATCTGAACTTTTTTTGTAGTGTGGTATGGTTTTCTGGTTGGAGTGTGTGAACAGCACATATGGAGGTTTATTTTCCTGCATGGCTACAAATAGTTTAAAGACTCAAAACCACAACTGACTGCCTTTACAGTGCAATGCAGCATCCAAACAGGCCTGCATAAGTATGGACTGGACATGGAGGATAAAACAATGGACCTTGTTGTGCATTATCCGTTGAATTTGTCATACTTAAAGCAAACAAGAACAGGAGTAGAATATGTTTTGATATATTCATTGGGTGAGGCCATAATGACTTGGTCTGCTTCGTTTAAACACTAATATCACTACTTACTTAAGCAGAAATAAAAAATCTCATGAACTTTTATTTAACTGACAAAAGTACAAAAAATGACAATGTTTTTGCTAACCAGCTTTACTGTACTGTAAAAAGATTGAGGGAATCCAGAGAAATCTCAGTAATTGTATGTAAGGCTGGAAACCACTGCTGAATATGTGTGACCTTTGAGCTTTCAGAATGCACTGCATGAGAAACCATCATGCTAAATGTAGCTTCATGGGCTCAGGGGTACCTGCGAAAACCATCGTCACTTAACACAGTCCAAACAAACTCCAAACACAAAGAAAAAGCCAACTCTTCTCATTTGGACATTTGCTGTGGTCAGATGAGTCAGCGCCCACAGTCATGCAGGTTCCACTGACATTGAGGTGAATATGGGGGTTTTTGGGAAAGATATGCTGCCATCATGTCAGCATCTTTTTCTGGAAAGTTAACAGCATGACTTTATAGACATAGAATGCACACGCTTGATCTGTCTCCTCCTGAAAATGTATGGCACCTTGAGGAAGAGGAATCAGACAACAGCGACCGTGGACTGTTGAGCAGTCTCAAATCAAGCAAGAGTGGGCAAAAAAAAAACCTCTTGCAAAACTGTAAGAAGTAGCATAGTTTGTTAGCATAGTTCTACTAAATACAATTATGTTGTTCAATAAAAACATCAGATTTGTTTCTCTGGTGCTTTTGTCAGTATTTAAAAGTTCAAGAGAATAAATAAATTATAGGTGTCCCAATCATGTCCCAACTTTTCCGGAAATGGGATTTGTAAATTATAGTCCTTATAATTGCCAAATTATAGTTTCTGTCTTACTTAATGTACTTATTAGAATTAATGTTCTCTTATATAAAGAAGCACCAAAGTGAAGAGAGGTGTCATTTATAAGCCTTCAAAAAAATAAAGTTGTGCATGTCGTAAAATGGTTCCAACCCTGATCAAACTTGATCACTTTACAATCAGAGGGCAGAATATATTCTTAATTGTGCAGAATATAGAATAAAGACCAGAAAATCATTTAAACCTTACAATCACACAAAGAAAGTTTATTTTTGTTATTGTTGTTATCGTCATCATCATCATCATCATCATCATTATCTAATAATAATAATTATTATTATTATTATTATTTTAGTACGTAATTTGCATCTTTTTTTTATTTATGTACAATTTAAAGCCAGTTCACATTTTTCAATTTTTGAAAAGAAGAAAGCAAATATAAAATAATTCATTTTTCTTTTACAGCTAAAATGAGCATCTAACATAGACTTTAATCTCTCACCTTCTTCAGTTTTACAAAAATAATGATTTTGTGTCATATTTTTGTTTTCATCTATTAGTGTTCTCTCACTGCAGTACCCAGCATGCACTATACACAATATATCACAACTAGTGGGAATCCCTCACAATATAGCAGTACAGATTACTGACTGCTAGCAATTCATTTCAATTTTATTCAATTCAGTTTTATTTATATAGGGCTTTTTACAATGGACGTTATTACAAAGGTGCTTTACAAAGTTCTGGTCCGAGACCCTAATGGACAAGCATAGCTTCCTGGCAGACATGTCAGCTTCTTCTGCATCACCCAGCTGCTGACAATAATAATGATTCAAACCATATCCAGAGCATCACCTGCCTTTAAACTGGAAAATCTCACTCCACAGACTACTGCGGCTCTGAGACAGGAGGCAAGCAAGCATGCTTACAACAGATGTAGTGGCGGTTACACTTTTCGTTCAACCTTGAGTGCCCCTTTATTTATACACATAAAAACTGTGCAAAAGGCTTAAGCAGCCATGACATTTGTTTACAACTGTTTATCATCCAAGTATTCCTGTTAAATACTGTCTTATGCTAGAAAAGAGAAAGAAAAATACAATTTTATATACATGACTCTGATAATGTGAAGATTGCAGTCTGGACTGTGGTTACTGTGGAACTGTAGGAAGGAAAAGCAGATCCAAAAAAAAGACGTCCCACAAAAAGCATCCAGTAAAGGAAGCACAGTTATCGTGATGTTTCCTGTAAGTTTACTGCCCCATTTCAGTCCCACACAAGAACTGAAAGGTTGGCAGTAGTAGAACCGAATGACTGAATTCAGTTCTGCCAGTGTTTTCAGTACAGTAACCACAGTGCATGTGTGTGCTACTTATGAACCTTCCTTCCTGCCTGTGCATTCCCATCATGAGATGACTGGGTAACCAGGGCATCACGATGGACTGTGTCTTCCTATTGTTCTCTGCTGTCTGTGTGTTTATGCTGTGGCTTTCTATTTTGATATGCTTCTGTTTATGCTTGTTTGTATATGTGGTTATAATGATTTTGGTGCTGCTTCTGTAGGTCATGGGATGTACAGACTGGCCAAACACACTGTTGGTCAATTATATATATATACTGTATATATATACAGACAGGCCACTTCCTTAGGTAAACCTACTTTGAATATACACTCATCCAATTTATCAGGTGTGCTGTCCAAAAATCAATGTTGAATTTAAAGCAATTAATCCTTTATTGAACCATTTTTTTAAAAAACAAACATGTTGTTTTTAATCACATATGATTGTGTGTTTGATCTCCAGTGTTGCCACAGCCATACGTATCTAGGAGACCAGGAGAGAATAATGTGAAGAAACATACAGATCGTTTAAAAGTCATACCCAGTGTCTGCAGCATTCCCAGCGAAAGTCATGTGATTTACAAATGGAATGGTGAGCAGTGTATTCTTTAAAAATTAGTTTGGAATTTGGTTGGTAGTTGTTAAATGGGAACAAGACAATAAAACATCATTTATACCTCTGCAAATGTTTTGTTATGCGTGAAACATATATATTAAGTGTTGTGTATTAGAAAACAGTTCTATATTTGTTTAAATGTGATGCTTCATATTTGTGTATCAAGCAGTGTGTATTAGTCATGATGCATTTGTATATCATGCTGTTTGTGGTTGCTTGGACATTGTGTTTATTTTATATGTTTAACCACTAAATTAGTCCCATATGTTGAGACCTACTAAACAATACAGTGAAGAACTCCATACTGATGATCTTGTAGAGTCAGGGTATTCAATTCTGGTCCTGAGAATCTTCCACCCTACAGAGTTTAGCTCTTAAAGCTGTTCTTTAGCTATTTAGCTGTTCAACTCTCAAAAGTAGATGTCCAGGATTCATGCTCCACTGCTATATATATGCACTGATGTCACTTTCCTATCAGAGCACGCCCCCCCCCCCCCCCAACCCCTCACCAAAGGAAACTGTAAAACCAGGAGTGAGAAAATGAAGTGTGATTGACTGTAATCCTTACAGCTTACCAAAGAACCAGTGGTTCATGGACATTGACAGGTGATGTTGCATGCACACGCTCTATTTATGTCACTGAGATTGATCATTAAAACATATTTGATGAAAGTGTACAGATCAGTGTTTTTAGTACAAATTCGTTATTGCTATGATAATCATAATAATGCTGTCATTTTTTCCAGTAGGCCTCACTACTCCCCAATGTAGTCTATATGCCCTCTTTCTCTGCTGCAGCAGGTAAAAATGATTTTGACACCTACGTGGCCTAGACCAGTGAAGGTAAACACGAGCAAGCAGGGATTGGTCCTCATTCTGCATGTCTTCTTTGGACAGGAGGGGAGTCTGAGGCTGTATGGGACAATGCTGCACTTCTTTAGGGCTGGGGCAGTGGCAGTGTCTGGCTCCCAGCCATCCCAACCTCTGACTCTGTCGACAGATTTATATGTGTATGTATTTACACACATTCGTTCTCTGAGGCTCCGTGGACTTTTATAGCACAGGGGGCCAGCCATAAATCTTGCCAGCAGCTTGGGGGAGACTTTCCGGGTTAGAGTGAACAACCGTTTTCAACACAAGGCCGCAAACATAGGGTTAACACCTCCATCCTAATAGAAGGTGCAATGCGTATGTGGTGATGAGAGTTTTCATGAGGAATTTGTAGTTATAAAGGGAAGTGTGATGAGTGAACATCTTGTACAGTGTCTCAGTCAGTAGACTTCAGATTGAATAGAATATGTCAACTGTTTTCACATCAGAGTACAGACTTTCTGCTGTGACTCATGATCAGGCCTGTCACAATTACTCCATTATATTGAATTTTTTTACAATAATCACTTAAAATGTCCACGCATGTCTGACTTTTGTGTGGATGATGCACATGTCCCTGTTTTCTTTCTTCTTCTTCTTCTTCTTTTTTTTTTTGCATATGTCAATCAGCCATAACATAAACACCACTGACAGGTAAAGTGTATTACATTGACTATCTAGTAATTTCATTACTGTTGCAACTGTCAGGGGGTGGGATATGTTAAGCATCAGTCAGTTCTTAAAATTGATCTGCTGGAAGCAGAAAAAATACTGTCTGGTCCAATCCCAAGAAGGAGCTCCTGTTGCACAAAATGTTAATGCTGACTATGACAGAAAGGTTGTCAGAACACACAGTGCACCACAGTCAGAGCTGCTTTGGTGGCATGAGGGGGATCTACACAATATTAGGCTGGTGGCCATCGGTGTATGTGTCTGTGATGAGTGTATGCAGTTTACATCTGGTTTAAAATTCATTTAGTGTTCTCTTACATGTAGAGGGCCACTGTTTGTTTGTTTGTTTGTTTGTTTTTACTTTACTTCTGCTATTGTGCCATCTGGTCTTAGTTTTGCTTTGCCATTCATTTGTATTACGTTTCAGGGAACCTCTTAACAATATATACACTCCATATCAAATAATGCATATTTAATATAGAGTGTATATATCGTTTATAGTGTGTATATATTATTTTTGTTAGATTTATAATATTATATTTTTTCTCTTTTCTTTTAAATCATATTCTCTAATAGAGTCATTGCATAGTCCTAGGAGGAATCAGGGCTGCACGTTGTGCTTGTGTAACTGTGTGTGTGACGAATAAACTGCTTGAATCTTATGACCCAAATCCAAATGTCATAGATATCATTTCTCTTGTCTTTACCACCAGATAGAGAAGTGCGGTGGAAATGCTGTGGTTTAAATTATGTTTTTAAAGTATTTTGTGGGGAAATAAACAGGTAGGTAGCTTGATATATTAGCTTTGATTTGATATATAGCACATAATGAATACAAATACACCTATGTGGTGAATTTGGTTGGTAGTTGTTAAATGGCAAAGAGACAATAAAACACAATTTATACCTCTGCTAATATTTTGGTATGTGTAAAACATATATATTAAGTATTAAGTATTAGAAAACAGTTATAGATTTGTTTAAAATGTGATGCTTCCTATTTGTGTATCAAGCAGTGTGTATTAGTCATGATGTATTTGTATACTATGCTGTGTGTGGTTACATGGACATTGTGTTTGTTTTATATGTTTAACCACTAAATTAGTCCCATATGTTGAGATCTACTAAACAATACAGTGAAGAACTCCATACTGATGATCATAATATAATATAATAATGCTGCCATGTTTTCCAGTAGGCCTCACTACTGCCCAATGTAGTCTAAACGCCCTCTTTCTGAGCTGCAGCAGGTAGAAATGATTTTGACATCTACGTGGCTTATACCAGTGTTCCCTATCTGGTGGCAATAACAAGAGAAACAACATATTTGACATTTGGATTTGGGTCATTAAGATTCCGTTTATTCGTCCCACACATTCGTCCCACATATAATACAAATACATCTATTTTAACAAGAAAAAAAAACTGTTAACAAACTTCTATTATGATAGGGCACGCTTGAAAATGGCATACAATAAATAGTGAATACCTAAACAAGTTTCCTTACATAAAGGAAATGACATCACTGTGGCGGAAATGACAGCGATACAGTGGCACAGCTCTATTTCGTGTGAAAAATATTGACAACTCATGTTAATGTGATTTTTTTATTCGGCTGTTTTAATGGTTGACTTTAAGAAGTCTGTGAGTGAGACAAGTTCAAAACAGTAATATTATAAATAAAATACAGATGGTAAAAAGGTTTTAAAACACCAACAGACATGAACGTGCTTCTGTTCTTAGCACCACCCTTAACTGTGATATACTCCTTTGGTAAAAGAGTGTATTACAATACAACGCACGCTACAGTTGTTTTGTGTGTGTGTGTGTGTGTGTGTGTGTGTGTGTGTGTGTGTGTGAAAGCACAAGCTTATTCAATCCAAAATCTGACTGTTAAAATATTATTGTGTGTTCACACAGAAGGCTATGTGTCATCACAGTTATGTATATTACAGATAATCCTATGAACTTGCACTGTCCACTTGTTAAAGGAAACCCGTGCATTTTCCTTGCTGACTTGTCTTAAAGACCTGCTGTCGAGGGGAAAAGAAGAAATCAGGTTCTACCGAGATTTGAACTCGGATCGCTGGATTCAAAGTCCAGAGTGCTAACCATTACACCATAGAACCACACCCGCTCATACGGTCCGGGAGTTACCCATTTCAATGAGACACGGTTTAATTCGGTTGATTTCGTATTTTTTCGGTATTTTATGTACTTCTGTGGGTTTCGTTACGTGTCTGCGACAAGACATGAACTGGTCAAAATAGTTTCACCAAGAATCAGGGAGAAAACACTGACAAGCACCGCGCTTGTCTCCTCGCTTCACCCTACCAGTGAGTTCGAACTGCTACGTTACAAACCACACGCTTCTGTACTTTACACACTACACTACTGCATCGCTAATGGTTGTATACTAAGATTACGTACTCTTTAGGGTGGTAGTGTGCAGTTTGTGACGCAGCCCATGACTGGGAAGAAAATGGCCGTTTGGTTCAGAACTCACGTAAATAAACTTTCACACGCAGAAATAAACTGTTCAGTAAATTTGTTCATTACTGTTTCCACCTTGCTGAAGCCCACATTTAAACAACACATCTTTATCATTAGCGTTATTTAACTGGGGGCCACTGCTCAGCCATATTGCTTTACATGAAATAATTCAAAATAGTAATTAATTCATTATTTTTAAAGGTAAAAAGCTGAATAAATGAGGAATTAACAGAATCAACAAGGAAATCAGAATATCTGAAATCGCTAATTTATCTATATTAGTAAATATGTACCAAATAGCATAAAGTAATATGGATAATATTATAATACGAAAGGAAAGACACCAATGATGTTTCCATTAATCTTATTCATCTTGATGATCTTTGAGCCTGTCAGAAATTTTAGCAATTGCATAACCTGCTAGTAGGACCCTCTGTGGGTTAGGGGTCCCAAGCAAATGCTTGTAGCACTTATAGCAAGAAACAGCCCTGATTCAACTGAGATAAATGTTAATTGGCTTGATCCCAGCTGTGTTAATATTCTCATGCAGACCGAACCCTCCGACAGCACTAACACTGAGAGCACACATGGAGCAGCTAAAAAGGACACCAGCGGAGAAGACAGCACTGAGCCTGGAGTTTTTCTGGAGGACACGGAGGACGTGGAGTTGTTCAACTGGCTGACACACTGTGAATATAGCACACACAAACAGAGCTTACTTCAAGGATGAAAGGTTTGTTAATGCAGCACACATGAAGCTGAGATGTGTGACGTTACTTATGATTCTGTTCACTCTCATAGATTCAGCTTCAGAAAGAATTCAAATAGAAAAATATTTAAACAGAAAATTATTTATTATTTAATAATATTTTAAAAATATTTAAGCCACTGACAGGTGAAGAAAATCATATTGATTGTCTCATTAAAATGGCACCTGTCAATTAGTGGGAAATATTAGGTAGCCAGTGTACAGTCAGCTTTTGAAATTGATGTGCTGGAGGAAGGAAAAACTGGTGAGCGTAAGGATCTGAGCCACTTTTACATGAACCAAACAGTGATGGCTAGACTCGGAGTCAGAGCATCTTCAGAACGGCAGGTCTTGTGGAGAGTTCCAGATTTGCAGTAGTGATCCAAGGAAGGACACTGATTGAATCAGCAAAAGGGTAATGGACACCTGAGGCTCATTGATGCACCTGAGGATCGAAAGCTAACCCGTCTGGTCAGATTCCACAGAAGAGCTTCTAAAGCACAAATTGCTTTATGTTTTCTATGACAGAAAGGTGTCGAAACACACTGTGTAGCCAATGACCAGACAGAATGTCATTTCTGATGCCTGTCCACCATCAAAAGCACCCACAACATGTACATGTGCATCAGACCTTCATGGCAACAGCATTCCCTATTGGCAGTGGCCTCTTTCAACAGGATAATGGGCCCTGCCTCACTGCAAAAACATTTTCAGAAACAGTTTGACGAACATGACAAAGAGGATCTTTGGGATGTGCTGGAAAAACTTTGATCCACGGTGACTCCGCCTCACCTCGCAACTTACAATACCAAAAGAATTTGCAAGTAAAATCTTTGTGGCAAATATCCCAGCACACTTTTAGACATCTTGAGTCCATGCCTCAAATGGTCAGAGCTGTTTTGATGGCAAGAAGGGAACTTACACAACATTAGGCAGGTGGTTTTACTTTAATAGCTTAGAGTTTATGCTTCACTGTACCAGCTAGATGACCAGAAACACATAATAACTGAGATGTGATGACAACATTCACCCAATATGTTTTATTCCATAGCTAATTGTTCACATAAATTGGGTTCTTATTATTCCAGGCCTGTAGGCCCACAGTGTTCTACAAACCCAGGAATACAACATCGCCATTAGATAAGACTGCTGCAACAGCTTTTACTGCCTTTGTGGTAGTATTATGCCCCCTTCACAACTGCTGCATGTCTGTAAACGGATAAGCTCAGATGTTCTACAGTAGCTTTATGTACACATTCAGCTGTTAAACCTTGAGATGAAAAAGGCAAAGCTGTTCACAGCGGCGTAGGCCTGTGTTTATATATTAAATTGCAGTGGCGGTTAAGGAAACACAGAGATCTGTTTGTTATAATCCACATCCAATAACCAACCGACTTGGCTACGAGACAGAACAAATAGGGAAACAAAAGCTAGCAGTGTGCGCTAGCTGTCTGCATGTGAGATCTGACATTCAACAGCAAACCGACGGATTGACATCATTCGCAAGCACTGGCAACGGAAACTTTTGCTGGTTCTTCTTAATACCTGCTTTAGCCTCCACTACCCTTAAAATAGACCCACGACATTTAGAGAGGCGGTGTTACACAGGAAAGAACATCCATGTTGCCATGGAGACCCTTTGCTGTCCAGTAACAACAGCATATATGGATGACATGAAGGAACTTAGTGTTACTGTTGAGCACACAGATCAGCCATAACAATAACACCAGTGACAGGTAAAGTGAATAACACTGATTATGAAATTAGTTAGGCAGCAAGTAAACAGTCAGTACTTGAAGCTGATGTGCTGAAAGCAGGAAAAATGGACAAGTGTAAGGTTCTGAATGAGCCTGAGTCGGAGCATCTCCAAAACAGCACGCCTTGTGGAGGGCTGCAGGTATGCAGTAGTTAGTACCTACCGAATGTGATCAAAAAAAGGACAAATGGTGAACTGGTGACAGGATCATGGGCACCATATGCTTACTGATGCATGTGGGAAGTGAAGGCTAGCCTGTCTGGTCTGATTCCAAAGAGGAGCTCCTATTGTTGATAGAAAGGGGTCAAAACACAATGCACCACAGTCAAAGTTGTTTTAAGTAGCATGAGGAGGACCTGCACAAAATTAGGCAGGTGGAGTTAATGTTATGGATGATCACTGTATATATGTACATTATTATCGTGTGAAGTTGTAGAAAGTAAACACGGCTGTTACACAGTCAGATGTATTGGTGCTAAATGAAGATGACTATGTAGGCCAAGAAAAGGCAACCAGTCTCAGTTTTAATGGTGCATTCTGGTCTAAAACTTTTAGTTTAATATGTCATTTGCCTTGATATGTAATATTCTGTGTGCTTCAGTTTATCCCTTAGCTCTACTGTACTGACAGAATTTATGATTTTATATTGTTTTTGTGTTTTCCTCCATCAGTGTTTTCTCATCATAATACTCAATACGCACTTACACAGGTGTGGCATACAGTCATTGGGAATCCCAGCTCTCTGAAGAAACCTCAGATGTAGAGGTAACTGAATACAGATATTGTTTGACATTTAGTTTCCATCTGCATTAGCCAACTATTGAAAACAAAAACACTTTTCAAGCAGCCCAAATTCCAAAATCTTGCCACTTTTGAGATGTGTCATCAGAAGGGGATTTTCCTATCCTTTAAACTGGAAAGTATCACTCTAATAACTCTTGATGTATCACTGTAGGGGCAGAGTAAGCATGTTTATGACAGATGAAGCACTGGCTATATATTTCAGAGTGCACCTTCAATTCAGCTATTGCTTGGGCTGAAAGTGACATTCATTTTAAGGAAGAAGGAACAGTTTCACAGGGACACCTGCTGTCTTCCTTCATGTGTAGCGCTCCAAACCGCTCAGACTCACTCTACTTGATGCTGCAGTGATACTGAACTAAAGGGTGCTGTGATGGCACTGCACTGCAGTTTCTCGTAAAGTGGCATTTACTTAGAAACTAGAATGAATATAT
>JBBPDA010089879.1:0-11860 GCA_037974385.1 Arnoldichthys spilopterus
ATTATTTATTTATTTTTTTTTTTTTTTTTTTTTTTTTTTTACCAGGAACCATTACATAATATTGAGGTTACTTTAACTTTAAAAAGGTTCTTCACACCCACATGCCATTGTGTCATTTACAGAAATGAAGCCATGCAGATTTATTGTGGAACCAAAAATGTTTTCTCATGCAAAGAATCCACCAGTGTGGAGTTTGTCTTGTGTTTTCCTACCTATAGACTAAAATAATCTTCTGAAAAAGAAGGTCTGGTTGGGTGGGCTGGATACTGCGCATGGACACATCTCACAATGCTGAAAGTACAGTGAATAAAGCCAGGGGAAAGCTGCTGCAGTGCCAGTTTTGTGCAGCCCAAATTCCCTCTCTAAGGACCAGTTCAGTTCTTGTTCTTTTGAATAGGTTCCACTGAAAACTTATTCTGAACCTCATGTATGTTCTATTGGGCTCTGAGGACACTGTACTTGGTTCTGTCCAGCTGCTGCAGCTTTTTCTGAACCCAAAGGAACCGATGAAAGATTCAGATAAGCTGGGGCAGTGGTGGTGTAACTGGTTGGCCGTTACCTGAAGGTCACCAATTTAAATCCCGGACCAGTAAAGGTACCACTGAGGTACCAGTGAGCAAGGCACCTTCCCCAGGGACTGCTTCCTGTGTGCTGTGACCTGTGGATACTGTTTGTTTGACATGAGCAATCACGACAGCCCTAATTCAAGCTATGTGCATTCTTCTTACCCCTCAGGTACCATGACACCATTGAGCGGTACTGTGAAGAGACTGACAGCTGGGAAATCGTGGGTGAGATGCCCACCAGTCGTAGCTGGTTGAGCTGTGTGTCGCTACAGCTGCGGAAGGACGCTCACGCCTCCAGCCACCCTGGCACTGCTACTGAGACTGAGTTCCCCGTAGACTGAGGGCATCAGGGTACCTTGTGCATTTAAGCCTCATGCTCTATGTGCCTACCACACCCAGCAAACACTGCATCTGTGTGTCCAAGAGAAGGCCAAGAGGGCTGCTCTTGAAGTGCTCGCCGGATGTAGTTCTCAGTTTGCTGCTTGGCAGTGGAAAAGGGACTTCCTGACCCACTGATCGGTCTTAAGAAACTAGTTGTGTGGTAATCTGTCCTCTGGGTCCATACCATAGCCATGGGTGGATAGAAATCAGTGGTAATGTGTAAGAGTGTACGTGTACCCACAGTGATTAATGTACATCACCCTACCTGAACCTGTGAGAAAAAAGGTATACAGGGTTCCATGTGTTAGCGCTGAGCACCTCATGATTGTGTAACACTGATGTGGTTTTGCCCGTATGAGTCGCATTTGTGAAATATTTTTGTACTCCTGTTTGTTTGGTGGTTTTGTATTTATTAGATTTTGTTGTATGGAATTATGTTATATAAGGGATATATAGCAACCACTCCTTACTAACACCCAGATGTGGAGTTTACAGTGGATTTCAATTTGATTTACATAGATATACACCAGTCTGCCAGAACATTTACACCACCTGCCTAAAATTGAGTAGGTTCCCTCATGCTGCTGAAACAGCTCTGGCTGTGGTGCAGTGTGCTCAGACCCCTTTCTATCAGAGTCAGCATTCACTTTGTAAACCACAGTAGCTCTTCAGACAGACTAGGCTTTACTCCACACATGCATTAATGACCCTGTTGCCAGTCACTGGCATTAGTTTTGGTAGGTACAAACTACTGCATACCTTAAACACTCCACAAGTTGTTGACCCAAACAAGAAGACTCGCTCATCAATTTTTCTGCTTCCAGCACATCAACTTCAAGAACTATACCCCCCACTTCTAACAGATCCCACTGTAATGAAACAACTAGTCTGTCAACGTTATTCACTTTACATTTCAGTGGTGTTGATGTTATGGCTGACTGCTTTGTATAACTGTGTAGCTGAGATCAGCCCACAGAAAGGCATCAATTACTGTCCCAAATGACATGGTAAATTGCCCTAACAATTCAACGCTGATTTGAATTAACACAGCCGAATCGTTCAGAATATGTCTTCAGAATTTGTCAGTGATGTTTTTGGATTATTGTTATTAAACAGTGTTCAGTATGAATGTTGGTGACACTTAGAATTTTTCATATTGTTTTCTGCAGCCCCTCATATTTCTATAATAATTTTAGGTTATGAACCACTTGTACTGCACCAACATACGATATTGCTCTGCACAAAACGTCCAGACTGTTTTCATGTAAATATGCACAGTGTAGATAAGCATTTTGTTTATTACAAACATGAAAAATAAGTTTTATCATAACATGGTTATGTGCATCACCACGTTGAATTACTAGTTCTACAAAAAAAGGTTGTTTAAAAAAAAAAAAATTCTTTCAAAGCTGTCAAACAGCTGGCAACACTAAACTCATGAATTATTCCAGGTCAGCACTAAACCATCATCTTGCAAAAAAACAATTTAAAATCTGGCTATTTTAAACATAAATCTTTAGAACCGCATACAAGGACAAAGGCACGGTCATCTACCGGCTTCCTGTTTTAGAAAAAGGAATAATAATAGTAAAAAAAAGATTAGGCCCAACTACAAGCCTATACATTGTGTAAGCCTACACAATTTGCATGGACTGATGAGCTCCAAGAGCTTTAATCAGACAAGTAGTCTTTCAATGGCCATCTGCACAGACTGTATCTGAGGCTTCAGCTGGGATCCTTCCTTTATGGTGACGGAAGTGGCTATGACCGGCCGGGACACTCCGCAAGCTCGACCCAGGGCCTGCTTGGAGCGCACAAACACATAAGGGACATTCTTATCTTCGCACAGCAGGGGCAGATGAAGAATGATCTCCAGAGGCTCGGCATCAGCAGCCATTACTATGAACTCAGAGATGCCACGATTCAGAGTTTTAGTGGCTGAAGAAAAGTAGAGAGTCTTCGTGAGAAATGAATAGACCAATAACAAGTGTCAAATATGAATAATAAATGCGTGCAGCTGTAGATGTGGACTGTGCTCTTGGCATGGAACACTTTATTGGATGCTTACCTTCATTGGCTCCTTTTCTCAGCTGTTTGTAATTGGCTGCTTGTTGCACCAAGTCCAGGATGGTTTTGGTCAAGGTGGCATCGGCGAGAGGATAAGCCTTTGGGTTGACTTCTGGTTCAGCCTGGAGGGAAATTATTTAAATATGTATTAATATTCATGTACATGGTTGTAGTTCGCTTGTAACCTTTAACCTTATTTCTAGAACATAACCACAATTAATACAAAGCAAAAAATAAAAACAGAATTGACGCAATTTTCCAAATGAAGTGGTTCAAGTGGCGTCCCTTTTTTTTCTTTAGACTATCTGAGTTAATTTCCATCATTAACATCTTTAGTCCTGCAGAGCTACCTGATGCTAGCTTTACACAGTCAAACCCAAACGCAGAGAACTTGCCCAATAAGTGTAATCAAAAAGCAGTATTAATGTTTTTTCTGTAAGATCCTGCTGAAATAACGCTGGATATGTGTTTATTAGTGTAGAGTGAAGGGATGTGCTCGGTCTACAGTGAGGAGCGGACGCGCTTGTGCTGCACATGCGGATGAAAATAACCTACCATTCTTTCTGCTGTAGACTACAATGAAAGTAAAGATCTTGTCTGTTCGTCCTCTCGGCGTGTGCTTCACGGAGGACAGTAATCTATTTACTTTTACAACTTGATAATTGCTAAAAATAACGAGAAATCTTATTTAGGCGACCCACAACAGCGAGCTTCACTTGGCAGCGCAACAAGCTCCTCTGTGGTGTTTCCGGTGCGCGCTGCTACTGCGGAGTTTAAGAGCGCCCCCCAGCGGAGCTTCTCCGTATTGGAGCCGCAAGAAAGAAAACAGAGTAAAGAAGGAGGGTCGCCTGACTGTAATGCACGCAAAATGACGCCTGTCAAAAGAGAAAACATCACCTTAATGGCAGCATATATCTCTCTAAAACCCCGATACACACGTTACTTTCTTTTGCTCTTATTTTGTGTCCCACCATTTGAGTATATATATATAAAATCTCTTATTTGAAGATCCATAAGCCAAGATCCCATTCCACAGTGAAGGTGTACTGTATATTTTTGGGGCCGTTCACAGCTGCACCCCTCAGTCCACAGTGAAGGTGTACTGTATATATTTGGGGCCGTTCACAGCTGCACCCCTCAGTCCACAGTGAAGGTATACTGTATATATTTGGGGCCGTTCACAGCTGCACCCCTCTGGTCCACAGTAAAGGTGTACTGTATATATTTGGGGCCGTTCACAGCTGCACCCCTCTGGTCCACAGTGAAGGTGTACCGTATCCAGACGTCAGTGCGGAACTCCTGAAAGTTGCGACTCCGCGCTATAAGGTCGCACGTCTGTATCTGCTTCTGCCTGGCGGCTGAAGAAAGAAGGGAACGTGGTCATGAGAGGAATTCAGACTCTCCACCATCTCTCTGTACGTTTTATTTCATTCTCTGTTACATTCATTCTGTCTGTGCCACTGATAATACTGCAGGGAAAACATGGCATTCACTTATTCCGTTAGCTCTAGGCTAGCAGGCTAGTGTGCCTTGACTGGACTAGACAGTAGCAGAAGCTAGCTAGCTAACCTCTAGCAAGAGTCTGCCTGTAAGCAGATTTGCGAGGGACCTGGCTACATTGAACACCAGACATATACGACTACTAACAGGAGTTGTGTGAAATATATGTATAAGTATTACGACAAGATCCTGATAAGTGCGAAAGCGGTCAAGATTTAAGTGCAGCTAAATGTCGTTTTCCTCCCGTTGAAGGTCATCGCATGTTCGGTGTTTGCAGTTAGCTACATATCTAGTCTTACAGCTTCACAGTGGCTTCGTTTCCTTAAAGCTTTCTTCCGTTCAGACTCTTCACATCTAACCACCGAGGTGAACATTAGCTGCTTAAAGTTATTTGGGACATCCAGGACACATCCTCAAGTGTTAAGCAGCCATGTCAGCTGTGTTCTCTAGGGAAGGAAGGTAGGTTATGCTTTATGGTGCGTATTGACTGATCGCATGGCGAGAATAGACAACTTTAAGAAGTTTGTCCTCATAACTTTGTGAAAAGGCCTAGGAGTTAAACTCTCCTTAGTACAAATATGTGAAACGTGTCAGGCGGCACCGAACCAGAAGGAGACATGACCATAAACTGAATGGAATATACCTCGATCAGCCAGAATATTAACACCACTGACAGGTGTAGTGGATAACGTTGAGTTTGTAGTTATTTCATTACACTGGCACATGTCAGTACGGTGGGATATATGAGGCAGCAAGTGAACAGTCAGTTCTTAAAGTTAATGGGCTAGAAGCAGGATCTCAGCCACTTCGGCAAGGGTCTTGTTGTGATGGTAAGATGACTGAGTCAGAGCATCTCTAAAAGGGCAGGTTTTGTGGAGTATTCCAGGTGTGCATCAAAGGTGGTCAAAAGGAGGGCAGCTGGTGAGTTGGCGACAGGGTCATGGGCACCCAGGGGGCCCTGATCCCAGGGGTGCTAATAAAGTGAACTGAAGACTAACCCTTCTGACCTGATCCCACAGAAGAGCTACTGTGGTTAAAATGTGAATGCTGACTCTGATAGAAAGAGGTCAGAACACACTGTGCACCACAGTCAGAGCTGTTTCAGCAGCATGAGGGGACCTAATAAATATTAGGCAGGTGGTGTTAATGTTATGGCTGATGAGTGTATTACACAATTACTGTACGTTCAGTCCAGATTTCATATGTTTTGTGATTATCAGGGTAGTACCTAATAAGTAATGCAATTTAAAGGATTTCAGTCAATACTTCACATCTTCTACCGAGTCTGAACTGTCAACAGTAGAGATGGAAAAAAACTCCCCCAGTGAGTTATTACATGAAAATGTTGTGGATATGATGCCTGATGCTTGAGACACTGTCTGGTGCAGATGTACTGTCTTTTGGAGAGTAAACAAATTGACAGTGTTTGCATTATATTGTGACTGCTGGTTTCCGTCATCACCACTTTAGAGATGATTTAGTACATTTGTCCCCAGTCACATTAACAGCTTTCACTGACTGACTTGTGCCTCTGTGTCTGTAATGGTACCTTACGCCTTGTCCAAAAAGGCATTATCAATCTTGATGTAGCCTTTCCATTATCTTACAAAAATAAGCTGTTAAGCAGTCTTTTTAAGGTCCCTGGAGTAATCTCTGGTGTTAAAAGTATCACTGTAATAACCTTCCCTAAATGCCACTTCATCTGCCCAAATGTCATGGTTGTAAATGCAACATTTCCATTTGAAGTGTAATCCGCAGAGCAAATTGTACACAATTCTCTGTGCCTCGCCTGCTTCAGACACTGCATTTCTTCTTTTCTTCATAGATAAACATAAAGTCTAATGTGCATACACTACAATAACAGATTTTCGAGTAGATCTTTCATGATCATTCATTATGTTTAATAATCTATACATGCAAAGTTCTAAAAAACTGATTTGGGGAAAAACGTCTTATGTACTGTTGTTCTCCACAGAGAAGATGCTATGCGGCCACAAGGTTCGCGCCTCTGACGCAACCGCTGGTTTCACCCAAGCCACCTCCAGGTGTCTCCCGTCCTGCACAAGATGTTCAGGTACAGATGTTCACTCTCATCATTTTGTTGCACTTGTTATTCCCAACACACTACTTACTTATCACACCCCTTAAATTCCAGCCTTAGCTTCCCCACAGTTCGTCAGTGTCTTACAATCCGAGTCTCAGCTACCTGTGGCCATTAATCTCTGTCTGTGTGAACGCAGAGCTGGTTCAGGGTATCTGCAAAGACACAGAACAGTAGTGAGTGCTAGCTTCCAATACATTAAGCATCTGACGATGCTGTGTTGGTAGCAGTTAAGTTACCACAGACATTACTAACTGTAACTGGAGACTGGTATAGGGCCATGGGTTGTTTGGCACAAGGCTACAACAATGCAGCAGTGACCGGAGGAGAAGGGAGTTAGTAGCCTAACACCTGAGGAGTCTTCTTCTTCTTCTTCTTCTTCTTCTTCTTCTTCATCATCTTCGTCTTCTTCTTCTTCCTTGTCTTCTTCTTCCTCGTCTTCTTTTTTTCTTCTTCTTTTTTGTCTTCTTCTTTTTCTTCTTCTTCCTCGTCTTTGTCTTCTTCTTCTTTTTCTTCTTCTTCCTTGTCTTCTTCCCCTTCCCCTTCTTCTTCTTTTTCTTCCTCATCTTCTTCCTCATCTTCTTTCTCATCTTCTTCCACGTCTTCTTCTTCCTCGTCTTCGTCTTCTTCTTTTTCTTCTTCTTCCTCGTCTTCTTCTTCTTTTTCTTCTTCTTCCTTGTCTTCTTCCCCTTCCCCTTCTTCTTCTTCTTCTTCTTCTTCCTTGTCTTCGTCTTCGTCTTCTTCTTCTTCTTCTTCTTCTTCTTTCTCTTCTTCTTCTTCTTTCTCTTCTTCTTCCTCGTCTTCTTCTTCTTTTTCTTCTTCCTCGTCTTCTTCTTTTTCTTCTTCTCCTTCTTCCTCTTCTTCTTTTGCATCTCCTTCTCTTTCTTCTTCTTCCTCTTCCTCCTCACAGTTCAGTAAAGCAGATAAGTAACTTGAGTCGTTTGAGCTTGGCATAATTTAAGTGTTTTAGGCCAGTATCTCATCCATCATACTGTGTTTAATACAAAATCATTGATTGCGTGTTTTTAGAATTATATGCTTACATATGTTACTGGATTAAATTTTTCAGTTTTCCCCGTTTTTATGGGAAAGGGAGCAGATCTGCACATTCCACTAATAAATAAACAATGTGATTTGCCTATAAGCAGAATATTGAAGAAGCGTTTTTGAATATTTTCCGTTGTAGGTCTCTAAGCTTCCCAGTGGTCTCGTTGTTGCGTCCCTTGAGACTTACTCTCCTGTCTCTAAAATTGGTGTGTTTGTGAAAGCTGGCAGTCGCTATGAACCTGTGGGGAACCTAGGAGTCACACATCTCCTGCGTTTAGCGAGCAATCTGGTAAGACTGAAGCCCTTACTTTTACAGAATCATTGTATTAGCCACTGTGTTGATGCGTGAGATTATTTGTGGCGTATTCGGTGTGAGTGGAGATAAGGTAAAGATGAGGAACAGTTTAGTCTTTGACTTAACGATCTTCTTAACCGTCATATTTGAAAGGGAATGGGCTTGTTTAGTGCTCCTTCCTCTCCTTTTTAATATCTTGTGTGATTTTAAAATTTAAACTTTATTCTATGTTTTATTCTAATGCGGTTGTTTTAGGATCCATGTGGTTCTTGGACTGCTTTAAGAAAATCTCTCAAGAATGAATACCACTGCTAAAATTTGCCCAAATTATGGAATTAGGCAAATGTGGTTTTCCAGACGTAGAGGGACAGTTTTTCTGGGCAGCAAAATGCGTTTAGTGGGAAATCTCTAATGACAGAGTGTTGTGTTCCAAAACAACTCTTAATCTGTGCCCAACCACTGCTCATAAAATGGAACTTTCACAAGAAAACAAGCAAATGCATCGCTCTTATTTTTTCAGACCACAAAAGGAGTGTCTGGCTTTAAGATCAGCCACGGGTTAGAGGCTTTAGGGAGCACTTTGAGGTTAGTTGATTCCTTCCATTTTGTCATGTGACCTGCTATAAAATAAGCGGCAACACATTTTCATTCTGAGTAGAATACAGGACAGTTTCACATCTCTCTCCTTTCTGGTTGAATTCCAGTGTAACATCTACAAGGGAACACATGGTCTATTCTCTAGACTTTCTTAGGGATGATTTGTAAGTATCTCTTTGACTTTGTCCTGCTTCCCAATATGAATTGTACATTAAATTGCATTTTATTAGACCCACCTAGCTTGTATATACACTCACTGGCCATCTAATGCGGTATAGCTTCCTTTGTAGTTTTCAAATTATTGACTGTAACCTGTCTGTTGTGACCCAGATGTATTCTCAGTATGGCAGTTCCATGTGTGTATCAGGCAGATCAGCATTACTGGCATTTTAAAAGGAATAGTTCAACTATTTATAATAATATAGCTAACAA
This sequence comes from Arnoldichthys spilopterus, assembly GCA_037974385.1. NCBI lineage: Eukaryota > Metazoa > Chordata > Actinopteri > Characiformes > Lepidarchidae > Arnoldichthys > Arnoldichthys spilopterus. The sequence continues at coordinate 8,987 of JBBPDA010089879.1, forward strand.
TGAGTAGAAACTAGTAGCCACGAGTTATTTTAGTAATACAGGCGCTGGACCTTATGAACTGACACCACATTGTATACACATTGTATCAGTGGTCACTTTCAGGCATGTTGACCTTTTCCTGATGACTTGTATGGTTGTGCATGTTGCCAGTGCTGATGCTCCAAGTTAATTGTGCGTTCTGTCTGTCCATCACAGTGATACTGTCCTAGAATACCTGATCAGTGTTACGACTGCCCCTGAGTTCCGGCCATGGGAAGTGTCTGAGCTCACATCCAGAGTTAAGATAGACAAGGCCCTGGCAAAGCAATGTGCCCAGACAAGTCAGTGCTCTTACTGTGTTTGTGCACATACAACAGTACATCGTTTTTACTGCCTGTGCATTTGCTGAGAAGGGGGTTTTATGATCTGTTGTGTTTGTATAGGCATTATTGAGAAGCTGCATCAAGCTGCATACAAAAATGCCCTGTCCAACTCTCTGTACTGTCCAGACTACAGGGTCGGAAAGATCACCGGAGACAATGTAAGTCTGAAAGACGTCTTGATTAAGCCCTGGTTATAACCACAGGTGCATCTGAATGGTTTACGTGTGGTCACGTTTGTAAGAAGGAATTGGGTTTCTTCCAGAAAAGGTCACATTTAAAGCGAAGGTTTGGCCCCTTTTGGGCATGAATTAGCATCATGCAAACTGAAACATCACACACTTGCCTAATATTGCTTTGGATTGTTAAGGAATTTCCAGTAGACTTGGTTATGTGGTGTCTGATACAGTATGATGTAAAAATAGAGTAGTAGAAAAATTCATAGTCTTGGGGATGGCAGTACGTTATGTCAGAAACCACATAAACAAGTATATTTGGTATTACCTTACAACGTGTTGTGCTTTAAGGTAAGTGTGTGATGATTTAAGCTTTCAGTTTGCACATTTACGTTTACATTTACATTTACATTTATTCATTTGGCTGACGCTTTTATCCAAAGTGACTTCCAGGACAGAGGAAACAATCAAGTGTTTGCATTGCATAGAGTAACACTGAAGGTGGTGCCATAAGAAGACCAACGTATTTCTCGTAGTTGTAGAAATAAATAACAAACGCAATTACTATAATACATACATAAGCCAAGTGCTTATATTACTATGGACAGCCACTACTGCAACTGCAACCACTGCAAACTAATACATACACCAAGTTCCTATACTGCAACAGAGAGCAACTTCAATAAATACATACATATTTATGCCAAGTGCTTACACTTACCACAGAGAACCGCTACAACAATTGATACTTGTGCCAAGTGCTTACAAAAACAACTACATTATAACAGTTGACAAGTGCTATAGACATCTGGTTAGTTATCGGGAAGCAATAGATCATATGTGATGTCTAGGCTTATGTGCTGAGGTGGGTGCGGAACAGTTGAGTCTTGAGTTGCTTCTTGAATGTGGAGAGAGACTCAGCTGATCTTGTGACACTGGGCAGCTCATTCCACCATTGAGGAACAATGAAGGAGAAGAGTCTGGAGTGGTGCTTGATTCCACGAGGGGAATGCACAATGACCATGGCTTCTGGAACTTGTTAGTTATATAAGCCATGCAGATCCAGTGCACAACCAAAAAGAAGTAAACTTTGGGCACTAAACATCCTTTTTCTGATTGGCTACATTTGGGCCGAGATCAAAGTTATAAAAATGTGATTTCTGGGCGAAAAATCTGCTTTAACAGATGAATGTCTGTGGTACATATTCATGCAATCTGAGCAGCTTTCTCTTCTCTTATTTACAGATGCAGGAATTTGTTGCACACAATTACAAAAGTGCAAGAATGGCTTTAGTTGGTCTAGGTGGGTGTCTTTTGTTTTCTTGTCATCTTAACAGCTCTACGTGTTGGGCATTCAGCCTGTGATGTGTAAAGCTGCTATATTTATCAGCTTATAAACTCAAAAATTTTTTTCCTCCCGTGGAAGTAGCTTTACCCTGAAATGACATTCTGATTTTGACGAGTGGTTCTGTGTGTCAGTTCAGGATATGGACGTGAAATAACTGTGCTTGGTGTTTCCAGAGCTGCAATGCAGCACTGCAGTTGGTGGAGTGTGCAGGCTAAAGGTTCGCTTCCCTGATGTAATTTCATCTCTTTTCCTTGTTCATACAGGAGTGAGCCACTCTGCTTTGAAGCAAGTCGCAGAGCAATACCTTGATGTGCATAAAGGAACAGGAGCACCCGGAGACAAGGCTGTTTACCATGGAGGTGAGGGAACTGTTGCAAAATAAATCCGTATGATTCCTGACTTTTTCGAATCGTGGATCAGGGAGTTAGAAGACTGTCTGGGGTGTGTGGTTGTTCTCTTTGTTTCCCAGGTTCGTTTAGGCAATAATGGATAAATGTATTGATTCAGGGTCATCTTTTCATAAGGAATTAAAATCCAAAAAGGCACCTGTGTGTTTTTTTGCAAGATCCTCAAAACATGGTTAAGAATGGACTGAAGGAAAGAATAATAACCAGATTCTGTTTATAATGTACTTTCAGACATAGCCAAGGTCACTGTACAAGTGAATTTAAAGCAAACGTACATATAAACAATAACACAAAACAGTAAAAGGTATGAATCGCAGGAAGAACGCTTAAGTGTGTATATGTAGAAATGTGAAGTCATTAAGCAGAGGCTGTTGACCAGAGGGAAAGCAAAACTGGAAGACCGGTTTTCAGCGGAACCATAGAAAGGTGAAACAAGGGCACTTCCCCACAGCGCTGAGCGAACTGTAATCAGCATTCAATTGTTAAGCTAACAAGGCAACAGTTAACCTGTGTGTGTGTCTGTGTGTGTGTGTGTGTGTGTGTGTGTGTGTGTGTGTGTGTGTGTGTGTGTGTGTGTGTGTGTG
>JBBPDA010089939.1:0-10000 GCA_037974385.1 Arnoldichthys spilopterus
TGCCCGGGCTGGGACTCAAACCTGCGACCTTCCGGTCCCAAAGGCAGTGTCCTAACCACTAGGCCACCACTGCCCACGTATGCCCATGTATGATTAGATGATCAGTGATTAGCTTATTTAGGGCAGAAGGTAATTCAAGGTTAAGCGGTTGCTAATAAATACATATATATAAATACAGCCAGAACATTAACACCACGGACAGGTTAAGTGAGTGAGAACAACATTAATTACAATGGGACCTGTCAGGGGGGTGGAATATATTAAACAGCAAACAGTCAGTCCTTGAAGCCAATGTCCTGGAAGCAGGAGCGTAAGGATCTGAGTCACAGTGACAAGGGACAAACTCCAGAACGGCAGGTCTGATGCATGTGGGGAGTGAAGGCTAGTGCGTCTGGTTTGGTTCCACAGAAGAGAGAGTGAGTGCTGACTCTGATAGAAAGGGATCAGAACACACAGTGCAGCACAGTCAGAGCTGCTCCAGCAGCAGGAGGGACACACTCAGCATTAGGCAGATGGTACTAATGTTATGGCTAATCCATGTACAGTGTGAACACTGAAGGCGTAACCAGCAGCCATGTTATTGCCACAGCTCAGAAATTGCAAGCGATTTAAGACTGAGGAGATGAGTGCAGTGGGAATGGGAGTCTCCTCCAGCAGAAGTGATGTTAGAAATCCACACTCAGTATGAGGCAGGTGGCAGTAATGTTATGGCTGTTAAACCTGTGTTTCTGAGCAGTAGATTAAAGGACTGTGTTAGTGTTCGTGGACTTTGTGACCCCTGGTTCCATTCAGCCCCACTTTGAAGAAATCTGTTTCTTTACAATGAAGCACTTTAAATTTGGCTGAGTGTGTTTACGTCACAACTACTCACTTATGTAGAAATGGATGAAATTGAAAGAATGAAAGAAAAAAGAAGATTCTTACAGTACACATTCATGATCCTCTTGGTCTCCAGAGCCTGGGAGATCACTGGGTTCTTCACCCGACATACCAGGAGTCTCCCATTGTCCAAACGCTGTGCTCTGACCCTGCGGCGGAAGAGAACAGGATGCTGTCCGTTAGCACATTTCACACTCTTTCATGCTCCCTCATCTTACCTCTAGCACCATTAAACTCCAACTCAGCACGTTTAGACCACTCTTACATTTACGAGCTTGGAGCCTGGCCAGAGGGAATCTACGGTATCTCCAAACCTACTACAGGAACACACAGTCAGCTGCTGTGTTTGGTACAAAAGGGACCTGATGAAGACTTTCACAGCATGATGCAAACTGTTCCATGTTCACTGAAACTATTGCTTTCTTCATATAACAGCAAAAACAAAAGGCAGAACAGCTTATTTAGATAACAGGACACGCAAATTAAAGACAAAATTGTATGTTCTGATAAATAATAAAAATATATAAATGAAAGAATTTCTTCTCCCCCTATCTTCACTCATGTGGGTGTCAGATTTACATCTACAGCGTGTTGCAGATGCTCTTATCCAAAACAACGTACATGGGGCTTGTAGCCTACAGAGGGAACCTGCCCCTCACACCTGTGAGCCTACATTCCTGCTAGTGAACCAAGATCTTCACAGAGCTGAAGATCATCCTCTACCAGAACCCTCAGAACCCTCTTAGATCTGAGAGAGAACCTGCCCCTTACACCAGTAAACCTAGACATCAGTTCAGAGTTGCTAATCAACCAAGATCCTCTCAGAGCTGAAGATCATCCTCACACAGAGAAAACACAGGGTTTTGTTCATACATTGAAAGATGAAAGTACGTATATTAGTCCCACAAGTGGGAAATTTGCATTGCTATGGCAGTAAAAAGGTAAGAGCAGCTTAACGTGGCAAAAACAATAGATTAAAAAAACTACACACTGTTAGTTATGAGAAAGTTTTTTCTGTTGGTTTGAGACATTAAGTTTTTGTTCTAAATTCTCTGTAAAAAGGTGGGTTTTCAGTCATTGTTTGAAAACACTGAGGTTCTCTGCAGTTCTAATGGTCAGGAGAAGTTCCTTCCACCATTTAGGAACCAAAACTGAGAAGCTGTGATGTCTGTCTTCAGTTTTTTAAAAGAAGAGGGTCCAATCAGCATGATGCCCTAAGAAGGTGAGCTGTGACCTGTGGTTTAATCACTGTAGATCTATCTATTAATATCAAGTTTATCTGCAACACATTAGTGTTTATGGAAGAAAGTACCTTGCATTCAGTTTAGTCCAATGACACTGAGTAGCAGGTAATGTCAATGTCCTACATATAGAAGACTCAGATTCAAGCAAACACACAACACCGCACCTAAGAGTCCATGAGCAAGTGTTTTAGCTCAACAGTCCCCTGTATCAGTAAGAACATCCAGCTGCAAGTAGCTGTGGATAAAAGTGTCTGTACAATGTACAAACCATGAAAATCAAAGCAAGAATCATTGCTAAACCTAACAGCTAATTTAGCTAATGTTGGTGAGATGTTCCAGTGATTGATGTGACACATATAGGCACAAGAACATTCATTCAAAACAATAATCTAAACCACAGAACCTAGGTACTAGACCAATGCTTCTCTAGGTGTTCCCCTAGAGAATTGGTTCATGTTGCTATAATTTAACTTCAAACACACGTAACCACTTCCTGTGAGCTATAATAGTCAACTCCACTGCTCCAGGCAGCAGGGCCGAAGTTCAGAACTGATCTCAGATTGGGTTCTTCTGTATGTCTAATGGCTGTTGCCACAAACTGATTCTAGATCAGCTGTCTTGCTCTAGTTTGCCCACAGTGCCTACATCAGCTCCAGTAGTTCCCCTCCTCAAACACTCTCAACAAAGCCTGGCAGTGAACAGATGAGCTGAACCAGATGTGTTTGAGGAAGGAAACTGTGTTAGACACCCTCCAGGTCTGGAGTTGCCCACCTCTGACCTGAAGGAGTGCCATAGTGTGTCACTAATCTACACCACCTCACTGAAGGGCTGGACGTGGCTGAGGCTGGTTGAGTGGTATTTACAAAAACTATTCGTATGACTGTTGAGTCGTAGTGTTTGTTCCCAATTTTATCCTGATCGCTTCAGCGCTGAGCTGCAGATTTTTATTCAGAGTCCTTTAGCGCTAATCAACACTGTAAACTAACACTTTAATTAACATTATAATGTATTTGCTGCTTCATTAACAGCATAATTAAAAGCCTGTGCACAAGCAGACACAACTCTCTACAGCAGCTGGAACCTTAAACTCCCCCACATGCCACACGCTTCAAAATACATGCCGACTACAGCGGAACACAAACTACTGTCTGATCTGTATGAAAGTGTAAATTCCACACTAATGCCTGACATTTGTCCTTTACTGTGTATTTTCTTTAGTGCAGCTCTTTAATGGTTCAGGAATCCAACCTGAATTCCTCCAAACTGGGTTCTGTTAGAGTTAGTGCCCGGACAGGCCAGCAGGGGGCAGTTGAGAGCCCTGCCTTTGTGGCCTCACTGTGACAAGCCAGTTAGGAATGTTTGAGGATGTGTTGCCATGGTTACGTCAATCATGCTTATGCATGTGTCTCACCTGCTCCAAAGCCCTAATAAGGTTGTTTAAGCGGACAATGGTTGGGTTTAACTCCGAGTCTCCCTTTCCTCCCCCAAATCCTGTTTAGTGACAGAGGCTCGAGTTGCTGTCTGCTGGGGATATTTCTCTAGAATGAGCAGCAGATGTGCCGACTGTATGCCTGGAGCATACCCATGGGGCCGCGTCTAACTTTGACGGGCTCCCGCATGCAGCAGGTGCGGCTAGTGAAGCTCCTGCCTGCTTCTATCCCTTTACTCTTAAACCCATGTGGGAAGGTGGTGTCCCTGAGCTTCCCTGCAATCGGGCCTGTTGCACTTTAAATTATAGATCTGTTTTATTCACACGACTGAAGGTTTATGACATAAAAAAGATATTTCTGAGCATTTAAGACTCTTAAAACTGCTCAAGGACAACTGTCTGGACAAACACACACACACACGAGAACATACTTAACTTCAGCATGAGTGTTCAGAAGTTTATCCTCGGATGCTGACATTGTGAAAGACTCAGAATCTGTCAGTTCTTCTCCATCTGAGAGAGAGAGAGAGAGTGAGAGAGAGTGAAAAAAAAAGTGAAAGTGACTGACTTTGTCATTGTGAACACACTCAAGCACCACAACAAAATGTGACCTCTGCATTTAACCCATCACACGTGCAGCAGTGGGCAGTCACCAACGGCGCCCGGGGAGCAGTGTAGTAGGATGGTACATTGCTCAAGGGTACCTCAGTAGTGCCCAGGCTGGGACTAGAACCTGCGACCTTCAGGTCCCAAAGCCTAACCACTAGGCCACCACTGCCCACGGCCACCACTGCCCACTGAGTAAGAGAGGGAGAGAGAAAGAGAGAGAGAGAGAGATAGAGAAAGAGAGAATAAGACTAAGCAGAAGTCTGTTTTTTTCTTTCTTTTGCTTTATTGCTGATGTAGATCATTTACAGTGTGAAAACAAAACCCCAGATCTGTAAAGTGGTAAAAAGAAAAACATGTTTTTAAATTTCACTGGAAATAAATAAATCAGCCAAAACTTAAGCATCACTTTTTTTTACCATTTAATTCAATGTGAACTGTCTCACACCACCTCATTATCACACTATCTGCCCATTGTTTACATTGCTCACAGTACTGCATCATGCCTGAAGCATCTGGTCTTGTATTTAACTGCACTGCCACATTCAAATACTGCACTACTGGACAAAACTCGTAACGGATTGTTCTACTGTGCACATGGCCATAAACTCTTGAATCATGAATCACCTTTTAAACCATAGTAGCTCTTCTGTGGGATCAGACCAGACATACTAGCCCTGACTCCCCACCTGCAGCAGTGAGACTTGGGTGCCCATGACCCAGTCGTCTTTCCTTGGATCACTGTTGGTAGGTACTAACTACTGCACACCTGAAACACAATACCTGTCGTTCTGGAGATCTCCGAGTCAAATTGATGATTTATGAACTCCCTAATATTAGACTTGAAGTCTGAAAGCACAAACAGACTCATTCTGCAACACTTCATTTTAGGGCATTTACAGGGCTAAAACAGCCTTTTCAGAGTGTTTCTGAACCTCAAACCTTTAAGTCATTTTTGACACATTTTCCAAAAATCATATTTGGATTTTATTCTCTTCAAACCATGTCAAATTGATGATTAGTGTCTAGAACATCACTCGTCAAACTCAGATCCTTACGTTTCTGCTTCCAGCATATCGACTTCAAGAACTGACTGTTCACCTGCTGCCTAATATATCCCACACCCCTGACACATGCCATTGTAGTGAAATAACTAGAGTCAATTTTCACTTCACCGGCCAGTGGTGCTAATGTTATGGTTGATGGTGTTGATATATGATGAGCTGCTGCAATAATGTATATTCTAATAGCATCACATGAGCTTTTTACAGATGTTGGTTGTATACAGCTGTGTATTGAGTACAGATGTGCAGGATTTACAGATTCCAGGGGCTCAGCACTGAGAGGGGCCCTCAGATAACACTGAAAATAACGGGGCTCAGCACTGTGAGGACTGTTTCATAGTTGAAGTAAATTCTCCAGAGCCATTATCACTGACATGTTCTAAAGACTCACCACCGCAGAACCAAGGCTGTTTAATTACACATTTCACTGAAGTGGTAGAAGAGTAAAACTGTTCCAGACGAGATCGACAGAGTCTAATATTCCATGTAGTGCCAAACTCAACACCCCGGACGTCAGCAGCTGATGGACAATTAGTGCTTTTCCTTCTGTTCACAGATAAAACTCTACTCTCACAAACTGGATGTTCATCCCATGCTCGCTGCATGTCTGAGACAGGTGTGCTGTAACTGGACATCCTACCTTTATACAGAGTGACATCAGCAGCTGGTTTTCCATCTGGGGCGACGCAGGTTACTGTGTATTGTTGTCCTTCCACCCAGGGCTCCTCAGAGTCCAGCTCAATGTATGGTTCTGAGGGAGGAACTGACCCCGAAAGATACAGAATCAATCAAAGCCTGGACACACATATTTTTCTTCTTCTTCTTCTTCTTCTTCTTATTATTATTATTATTATTATTACTATTATTATTATTATTATTATTAAGTTCTGAGATCATGTTATTAAAGAGATAAGCAGATGAAGCATAAACACCTAAAGCAGACTCAGTCCACACTGACAGCTGATAATATATGACTGAGTGTAACAATGAGAAACATCTGACATGGAGGAGCTGAGCTGATACACAGCAATGGATAAAAGACAAGCTGACCTGGTGAAAACAGTCCAGCACATGGGATTTACTGAAAAAAAATCCCATCCCTCACAAGCTTAGACGAACCATTTCATGATCCTATACACCGATCAGCCAGAACATTAGCACCTACTGCTTAACACTGAGTGTGTCCCTCCTGCTGCTGGAACAGCTCTGACTGTGCTGCACTGTGTGTTCTGACCCCTTTCTTTCGGAGTCACAGTAGCTGTAAATCCGTGTTTCTAGCCTGTGTTATGATGTAACAGGCTCCACTAATCGCTTGCTAATAAGTGAATCATCATTAAGAAAGGACAGAGTTGTGAAGTTGGCTGTAACTGGAACTCTAATAGCTGTGAGAAGGTCTGACTGCCACGACTCTGTACTGCAAAGTGCTCAGTCCCATTATTTGCATTACATTTACATTTATTCATGTTGCTCAGGCTTTTATCCAAAGCCTCTTACACGGCGTACAGGGACGCAAGAGCCGACAGTGATGCAGGACCTGCGTGACTCTGTTTTAATTTCAGTGTGATTGTAAGATGGATGTAGGAGGCTGGAGCGAACTCAAAGGCTCCAGTAAGTGCTGATAAACATTGTGCGTATGATGGTTCAATATTGTTGTGCTCGGCCTGAATTCGGACACTCCAGGTCCAAGGTCACTTTAAACTCTAGGACTCTTTCACCAAAACTTTAGGTCATTTTGACCTCTCACAAACGGAGATGATTTCAAATTACATGTATCTCCTGCGCCTAATCATCAATCAAGGCCAGACTATTCGACGCCTGACAGGCACAAACACACATAGTGAGTTAAACACATACATACATAGTGATTCTACACATACATGTACTGCGATTAGCTCAACGCTCATAACTTTGCTTTATTTCTACGTTAATCTCCTATCAAGAACACTTCCGTCTGAACCCAGACTTTTGGCTACTGAGGTCACAACTGGTTGAAACTGGTTCCACCGAAAGGACACGTCCACCGTTTTCGATCTGCTATAAATGACTGTACTTTGATTTTGGTCAGGGTAGATTCAGAGGGACTTGCTCTGAGGCCCTGTGAATATGCTGCTTCCTCTGCTGTCTGTGTCTGTGGGACGTCCTACATCTTTTTGGGGGACTCTCTCTCTCTCTCTCCGTTAAATAAAACTTTTAAAATTACTTTACGGTGTAATTCTGACCTCTCCTTGAAGACACGTTGACACTCGCCAACATCAATATAAACCACAACTATGATAAAGTAAAGCTCATGATCAGCTGAGCCTGCTGTCTAAATCCCACACAGTGATGGTGGTCCTGGGCCAGTGGGCTTTCTGTAGGTCTGAGCTTTCCAGTCTGTTTATAATCAAAAAGCTTTATTACAGACATAAATCAGATCACAGCATTATAGGCTGTGGAGATATATCTGAGTCCAGTGTCCAGTGATAAATCTGCCGATGTGCTCAGCAAAACCTCCCGAAATTAGTAAATAAAAACACTTATTCCTGTGATAATCAATAATTAAATTTCTGACATTTTTCTTTTTTGCTGTGGACATATTATCATGGTACAAAAAATGAGTCCTGTCATCATGCGTTTGTCCCTCTTACACTCTCAATCTGTTCAGATCAATCTGAAGTTAAACTGACCCTGTTTACCGTCTTAGTTCATGCCTGTAAGGGTACTGAGTACATCTAATCACACCAGCACTCTCCTTTTCCTAAAATCACTGACTCTGGCATCACTGTGTGACCATAGCACCAGTGGTGGAGCCAGAGGGGCGTCTGATTGGCCGCCCTGCCATTCTGCATCATGGGCAGTTTGATAATAAGGGACGTTTCGTATTGTTGTTGTTTTAGCATCAGGTTCACGTTTCCTCTGCAGCTCTGATTATGAATTTCAGTGTTTCAATGTTTACCAACCTGACATCACTTAACTCAGAGATTCAGAACTGAGCTCAAATCAAACATCTATCATCGGTCTGTTAACGTCACTCAGGAGATACTACACATTGCAGGTGCCTGTTATTGTTAAGTCAAGTCAAGTTTATTTTTATAGCTTTTTACAAGTGACGTTGTCACAAAGCAGCTTTACAGAAACCAGGTCCAAGTCCCAAAGAAATAAAGGCGACAAAGGCAGGAAAAACTCCCTAAACTGTAGGAAGAAACTTCGGGAGAAACCAAGGCTCAGAAGGGGGAACCCATCCTCCTCTGGTTGACACCAGAGAACAACAACAAACAAAAGAGAAGAAAAGGAGAATAAATATATATAATAATAATTCTCAGTGTAAATGGGCAGCAGCAGTTTCTTGTGTACAGGAGCCGTGAGACTTTAGATCAGTTCTGTGAAGGAGAGGGCTGTTCATATGGGCTCGTCAGCAGAAGCGAGGGGGTTAAAACCCACAAAAACTTCAACCAGTAAGAGGGGATCAGGGCAGGTCAGGCTGGTCCAGATAGGAGAATGGGGCAGGATCACTGATATCTAATATTATTGTTAAGACATTCAGAAGATATGTTAGCTGCTTATGGTAGAGCAGAGCCAACTATGACCTTGTGACCCCAGACTGGTGCCTCTGATAGTGAGGGGTTAGTGATTAAGACCAGACATACTAGCCCTAATAACATTTATAACATTACTTATTTTTACACAGGATCAGTGAAAACAATGCTGATGACGGTAAATATGTATGAATCTGAAAAACTAAATTCTTCGGGGACTGTTTTGCATATAGTCTTCCACCATTAATGAATAAAAACATATATAATGTAGGCCTCAATCATCTCAAACTCTGGAAAACCATGTTGCATTTAGCAGACAGTGTGTTCAAGGCCGTTTCCTGCAGTATCTCTCTGTAATGGGAACTTTTAGAGGCAGACGTCTGGTTCCATTCACCACCACTGTGAACAATTCTGACTTTAGAGCGTTTCACACCAAACCCACAATAAAGAAATCTGTTTACACCATTTAATTATGCAGAAGTGTTGAAATAATGGGTGGAATTTCCAGCAGTGAGGAGAAATTGCTGCCGTACTTTACTGTATTGTTTAAACAGAGTAAACGTGCTCGGAGTGATGGAGCTTCACTGCCTCCAAGTGTTTTTCCTTTTGTCGTTATTCTAAACATTTAGTCTTTATAAATCAGGCAGAGCTGCAGGCGCTACATCAGGCCTCTGCTCAGTGTGTGTGTGTGTCTGCATGTTGCTCCAGTTTGAGATGCTCTTTAACCCCCACTGCCTACAGCATGAGATATGCTCTGCCGTGAGCACACACACACACAGTGAGTTTGCTTCATGGTTCCTGTACTTAAGCATCGACCCAGCTGTGTTGTCCTGTCTGCTGTTTAGTGATCACCCTGTTTTTCTCACTTTTCTGACTCAGCCACAGAGAGAGGGATCTTAAATCCCAGCTGGAAAAAAGCTGAAAAAAAGTTATTGTAGCAGTTGCCGTCTGTAGTTATTGTAGCAGTTGCCGCCTGCAGTTATTGTAGCACTTGCTGTCTGTAGTTATTGTAGCGCTTGCCGTCGGTAGTTATTGTTGCAGTTGCCATCTGTAGTTGCTGTAGAAGTTGCTGTTTGTAGTTATTATAGCACTTGCCATCTGTAGTTATTGTAGCAGTTGCTATCTGTAGTTATTGCAGTACTGTCTGTAGTTATTTAAGCAGTTGCCATCTGTAGTTATTGTAGCACTTGCCACCTGTAGTTATTGTAGTACTTGCCACCTGTAGTTATTGTAGTAGTTGCCCTCTGTAGTTATTGTAATAGT
>JBBPDA010089960.1:0-11857 GCA_037974385.1 Arnoldichthys spilopterus
TGGGTTAAATGCAGAGGTTGCATTTCGTTGTGGTGCTTGAGTGTGTTCACAATGACAAAAAGTCACTTTCACTTTCACTAGCTCATCCAGGCTCTCCGGTCAGAGTTTGCTAGGAAACCGTGCAGCCGGCTTATGGGGGAGGATGTGTTCGGGGGGGTCAGCTTGGATACGTCCTGGCGCACAGACACGCGCGTAACGCCGACACTCGGTGATCGTCTGAGTCAGAGGGAGGGATGGAAAGAAAGAAGTGAAATGAGACGGGGTGAGGGGGTGGGGGGGTGAGGGGGGACAAAGAGAGAAGGAGGAAGTGAGCTGGATTCTATTCAAGGCCACCAGCCGGCCCCTTCACACACTCGCACACACTCATAGATAGGCCTGTGAGGGAATTTATGGAGGGCCGAGAGGAGTGGGGGGTGGACATTGGACAGGAAGCGTGGACAGGAGGGAGCACAGGCACTTATTTCTTTTCTCTCAGACAGCTGGCCGAGCGCTGCGAAGACAATATTAGACTTTTAGAGGACGTCACGTTGAAATAAAAGGGCCCGTTATGGTCTTAGATGGTGTCATTCGATTGAAAATGACTTGGAATTGTGGCTCGATTGAAGTGGTGCACTGGAAAATTGCATATGACATAATTTCCAAACATAAAAATGCACAATTAGAACTTAAGTTAGGGATTAAACCGATGTGGGATTTGTAGGCCGATGTCGATATCCACTATTTTTCATGGACATGTCTGTCAACGGGGATACAAAACGGGGAATTTATGGAGGATAAAGAGTAAGGAGGGATATTGGACAGGACATGGGGACCTGAAGGTTGCTGGTTCAAGTCCCAGACCGGTGCAAGTAGCGAGCAAGGTAGCGTCCCCAAGCACTGCCCACGTCAGCTGCCCACTGCTCCCACACGGATGCGTTAAATGCAGAGGTCCCATTTCATTGTTGCCCACCGTGTAGTGGGCTATGGTGTGTTCACAATGACAAATAATCATTTGATTAATAATCAAAAAAAATGTTTTTAAAAAATGCAGAAATTGAGATGGTTTCGAAAATCATTACTTTTATATAACTTCGATTTATGTCTATAGGCTTAAAAATGGAGATAAAATTAGAAAAAAATTTGTTTTTTTGCACATTCCTATAAGGAGTGTGCTCTTTATAACTCGAGCACATTCAACCCCTGTTGTGATACAGTAGCTAGAGCTAATATAAAGCCGTGATCGCAATCTGCAGTGCAAAAATGAGACTAAAAAGTGTGGTGTGAAGTGAAAGTGGCTCTTTGGCAGCGTCCTAACCACTAGGTCACCACTGCCTACTCCAGCGTGAGCTGAATCCGTTTTTTTTTAAAGTCGTTTTTGATTCAATTTTGAATATTTGAAAGAAATAGATCAAAGAAAAGTTTCACCTGCAAACTTTTTTGACCTAAAATGGAACAAAAATGCTTCTTTTGTCAACTTGCACCTACTCTACTGCACGTTCCTGCACGTACCCAGTAGTTCCACGTCTTTCTGTTGCCTCATACGTTTGCATAACGTCCAGTGTTTGTGGTCATTTCTTAGCACAAGATGAAGATACAGCACCTCACAGAGTGATAGCGTCTTGGTAGTGTACGGTCAGGCTTTGGCTCCTCCTTTAAAGTGGCTTTAACGGAGGTCATCCGTGTCCACGCCGGGGATAACGGGGTTGTGTGCTTGTTGTAATAAAGGAACGCACACACACACACACACACACACACACACACACACACACACACACACACACACACACACTGATGGGTCTGGCTCTTCAACTCTTTGTGGTCGATTATCAGCACATACACTTAGGAAGCCCAAGCACCAGCACCCACCCACATGCACACTTTTCATGATAAGAGTAGAGCCCTATCTTCTCGTGGATTGCGGCCACAGGGCAGTAAGAGGTTCTGAAACATCCGCTTGGACTCCTACGTTCCTGCCTGAGAGCTGTGTGTGTGTGTGTGTGTGTGTGTGTGTGTGTAACTTATATGACTAAAGGGGTTTGAACAATGTGTACATAGGCTAATAATAGTCACATAGAGCTGCACCATAAGTACAAAATACTAGTTATGATTGAATTGCTGCATATTCTAATTGCAATATGCACTTCAATATATGAGAACTGCCCTCCGTACTGTGTCATGATAAAGGATTTGCATTATTTTGACAAAAAACAATGTGCTTTTCTCCCCAGTTTTAGTCGCTCCATGTTCTACCCGCTAACTAATGCTCCCCCAATCACACAGCGTCACCAAGCTACGAGGGTGAAGGCTAGGTCTCGAAAATCATTACTTTTATATCACTTCGATGTATGTCTATAGGCTTAAAAATGGAGGTAAAATGAGAAAAATGTACGTGTTTTTTGCACAGAAACCTAAAATGTTGCTCCCCACAGGGCCATAAACGCAACACATATCAGTGTTTTCAAAAAGAGAATAAAATAAATTCCTTATTTATTTTATTTAACCGTTCCTATAAAGAGTGTGCTCTTTATAATGTAACTCGAGCACATTTAACCCCCATGGTGATGCAGTAGCTAGAGCTAATATAACCGTGATCACAATCTAAGAGGGTGAAGGCTAGCAGATGCTCGCTTTGGGTTACGTGAAGCACGGCCTACATTCCTCTGAACTGGACAGCCATTGGTCAGCTTGGGCATTTTTGGAGGAGAACGTTAAATCATGTACTGTTAGCTAACAGACGTGGCTACCATCATGCTAAGGGATGAGGCGAGAGGGTGGGCCATGCTAAGGGATAGGGCGGGAGGGTGGGCCATGCTACCAAATCCGAGGTGGTTCAAAATGTGGGAATTGTGGAATATGTTCTAGAATCAGCTTTGGCCTTTTGTTGAAAGAGGCTGTTTGCTGTCAGAGGTTCCGCCACAGAGTTTCCCACATTTCGGACAGTGGTTAGGACATGAAGGTCGCGGTTTCCGGGCCTGGGCACTACCGAGGTACCCTTGAGCAAGGTACCGTCCCGTTACACTGCACGTGTGATGGGATAAATGCAGAGGTCATATTTCGTTGTGGTGCTGAGTGCGTTCACAATGACAAAATTGTCACAGAATTACACCACAGGTCCCTCAATTGCCCAAGCAAAAAAACGTGCTGTTTCCATCCCATTCGTGCAACTTGGGTAAGTGTAAGGTTATGTTAAAGGGCTGGAAATGCAGGGAAGACCAGACCTTCAGGAATTCCATACGTCTTGCTGGGGCTTTAGGTTTTTCACATTCTGTGAAAAACACGACATACTCTGTCATGGTTTCTATGCTGCTACAACTGCATATTAAAGTGAAAGTGAAGGTGAGAGTGTGATGGATTAAATGCAGAGGTCATGGGTTTGCACAAATTTATTGTTATATATTGTTATTGCATATATTACCTTCTTATTCTGCATATCTACATATTTGCACATCTGCTCCTCTGTCGACTGCACTGAACTGTCTTATCCACTGCCATTGCACTGAACGTTGTCTCGCCTTGTCTCGTATTTCTTGTTTAGTTTAGTTTTAGTTTAGTTGTTTAGTTTAAATTTAGTTGTATTATTGCTCTTGTGTTCTGTCCTGTTTGCACTTGTGTCTGTTTTGCTTTTGTGTTGCACCATGGACCCGGAGGAACGTTGTTTCGTTTTTACTGTGTACTGTGTATATTGTAAAAATGAAAATACTACTACTGCTACTACTACTACTACTACTACTACTACTACTACATTAGCAGCACTTTTTCCGAAAGGAACCATCCAAGACCTCTTTTCCACTGGTGCAGAGCCAGTTCTACCTTGGTGCCTACTGAGAACCAGCCCACATTTCGACAGAGTTCAGGAACCAGACTTGTTGCCGAACCGAACGCCACCTTTCGACAGTTCCTTGTTATGATCCCAATAATCCTTTTTCACATTGTTCAGCTTGTTTACTATTTGCTCCATTGTTCTACTGCAGCCTGAAGCCAAGTTCTAGTCTTAGTCCCTTGTCTACTGTTGTTTTTTCCCCTCACAGTTCCTACCAGTTTCTCTTGCATTTCTGTGGAAGCCCAAACTGCTTTCCTTTCACAAACCACTGCTGGTTCGACCTTTCGCACTTGCTGTTGCTGTTGCTGTTGCTCATATTTTTGGCAAAATTGTGGCACACATCCTGCAGTGGCCCCACCTTGGTTCCAACTTTGGGACCAGCAGTTTTATGGAGCCACATCAGGGCCGTTTTTTGGCACCAGAACCAGCCTTTTGTTTTTGGTGAATTGCCCATAACTGGTTCTAGAATTGAAAGTGTCTTGTTGGCACTGTGAACACACCCTCACAAAGTGCATCACAACGAAATGCGACCTCTCCATCACACTTGAGCACTGGGCAACTATCAACAGCGCCCGAGGAGCAGTGTAGGGGGTGGTGCTTTGTTCAAGGGTACATCGTTGGTGCCTGCGACCTTCTGTTCTGTGGCCAAATTGGAACCAGCCCCAGCTGTTGTATAGTATGTATAAGATCTGAATAACTTGAGCAATGTGTTCTGGACCATTTTATCTTGGGCTTGGCTAAATGTTTGGTTCTCTGTGCAAAGTAAATGTTAGAGTTGTCCCAGGATTAACCTGTGTCCAGGAAACCGGCCTTTGTGTTGAGTCCAGGATTAGACGTCACCTGGAGTAGGGCGTGCTTTCTAATTACCCTGTGTGTTTGTGTTCTGCAGTGTGCCTGGGGACAGACATGAAGCTGGCCATGCCCTCAAGTCTGGAGAATCATTACGAAATGCTACGACTTCTTTACACCGGCTGCCAGGTCGTCCATGGCAACTTGGAAATCACACACTTGCAAGGGACACCGGACCTTTCCTTCCTGCAGGTACGTGTGGCTGTGTTGGTATAACAATATTCAATTCTGTTGTGGTTTTATTCCACACACCAAATACACCTTTAGCAAATAGCATGGTGAATTTAAATGTAGGTAATTGGAGCACGGAGCTACCGTCGCATAAACGACACAACTGGCCATTGTTTCAATAGGAACAGTAGCTAAAGTCACTTCTGCATTAATGTCTGTGGCAGAGACTTTAGTAAAGGGCTCATAACCATGTTGAGAGATGTGTGAAGGTAGTGCTGCGATGCCTAGACCTCTCATTACAATGACCATCAGAGAGGTCAGTGGTGTTAAAGCCACCGGTGTTGATTTACAGAGACGTGGAAAGCATCGAATTGGTCAGACGAGTCATCCTTCACCATGTTCTCCACTAGTGGGAGAGTGCATGTGCAGTATACACCAAAAGAACAGTAGAGGCTTTTTTGTGCTGTTTGAGATTAGAGTGTTCATGGTTGTGTTTAGACTGTTCACCTATATCCAGTCGTATGGGAGTAGTCTCTTCCAGGTTGGCAGTGCCCCATCCACAGGGTACAAGGGGTCACTGATTGATTGATTTTGAGAGCATGAAAAGGATGGAAATCCCACAATCTGGTCTTCACAGTCATCAAATTCTAATACATTTGGTCATTAATGAGAGATTTATCGACCTATGTGTTGGTCAACTCTTAACCACCATCATCAGAACACCAAATGAGGGAATACAGTTTGAAAGAACGGTGTTCCGTTACTCCGGTACCGTTCTGTAGGTCTTAGCTTCTATGCTAAAGAGCATTATAGCTCTTCTGGTAACTCAGCACCTTACTAACATACTTTATGTTGGTTTTTCTTTAAATGTGTCCCTCTGAATAGCCACACTTCAGCCTTCAGCAGGTTGTTCATGAGCAGTTTAGCCGGTGCTACTTTTTGAATGAGGCCCAATACATGGCAGCAAATCAGGAAAGCGCTCATTTGCATAAGGAGTAAGAACGTAAAACCGCTGACCGTTACGTGAAAAAACATTGCACGAGTTCCGTTGTTTGTGCATGGCGCCAAAACCAACGCTCTCTGCCTCTGTAGGGTATCGTGGAGGTTCAGGGTTACGTGCTGATTGCCCACGTATCCGTATCCGTGATTCCTCTGAAGAACCTTCGCATCATCAGAGGCAGCCAGCTGTACAACTCCAGCTACGCACTGGCAGCTCTAGAAAACCTTGGAGTCCAGAAGCTCCAGCTCAGCAGCCTCACAGGTAAAGACGCAACGATGGGAAACAACTGCGAGCGCTCAGTCAAGGCTTGTCGCTGTCTAAAGTTGGCTAGTGAAATAGACCTGCTTATATGGTTTCTGATGCTGTAGGACACAATGTCGTCAGTTTAAAGATCACGGACATCATACGGTGTCAGAAGCCACATAAACGTCTTATGGTTCTGTAATAACTCGATTTAAGGCAAGCATGTTCACGCAGCACATGGTTAGCATGTTGCTAATTAGCGGCACAGGCACCAGAAGTGTCTACAGTTGACTACGTGTGAGGTACAGAGGTGCAGATACGTTTGATCAGGGTCAACAGAGAAATAATAGTCTAATGTCCTTCGATTGGCGGCATTTGAAGCTTCGCGTGAGACTGTCCGTCATGTCCGTGACTGACTACTGTTACTCTTTGTCAGAAATTTTGTTGGGTGGCGTGTATATCTGGGGGAACCCTCAGCTGTGTTTCCCAGACCCTCAGAAGATCAACTGGAAGGACGTCTTGGGCGAGCAGCAAACCGATGGCAAGTCAACGCGTCTTCAGGCGGCAGCACCGTACTGTAAGTACGGCCATGGATTTCTGCGCTTTCAGCAGACGTTCTACGCTAGTTTGAATGACCTACGAGTGAGAAACAATTGCAACACGCAGGCCTCCAGGGTGGCGTAGCTGTTTAAGCATTCTCCCTGGGTGGCTAGGGTGGCCCTCCCTCTCCCCCCATGTGTGAATGTGTGTGTTTGTTCTACAGCCTGACATTTTTATCAACGTTTCAGGTACAGTTTGTCATGCAGCCTGTAAATCCGGAGGGTGCTGGGGACCAACCGAAGGCGACTGCCAAACCTGTAAGACCTTTTTTAGCTTTTATCATTTTCAAAAGAAAAACCGGTGATGATCCCAAAAGTCTTTGAACACATTCAGATTGTAATTGTTTTTTTTCTTATGTGCCTGTGCCAGTGACCCACGTCCATTGTGCATCCGGCTGCACTCGCTGCAAGGGTCCCGAGGCCAGCGATTGCTGTCACGTCCAGTGTGCCGCGGGTTGTTCCGGACCCAAAGACTCTGACTGCCTGGTGTGTGATTTTGTTTTTGGTCTGTCGTTGATGTGAGCTAACCCACTCCAATCCAGCTACATTTATTATTACGCCCAGTATATACAATAACCTCTATGTTTTGTAACCATTTTTGCTGACATTCTTGCAATTCTTATGGAACATTAGATATGCAAATGAGAATTTAATGTACAGATAGGCCCGGAAACGACTGAATGAGTGAATAGATAATAAATAAAATCAAACACTATTTTTTAAAGATCACCCCCCATTGCTCCCCATTGCTCCCCACTCTTTGGCAACCCATATTTAAAGGATTTTCTGCTAAAATGTTGAAATAAATTCTCTTTTAATGCGAGTCTGTGTTTTACCTTTATCTTAACCCCCTAAACGTTGTTGCGTCTGATGCCTTTGTTCATTAATCGCTCATTTCAGAGTAATATTCCAGTTTTGTAGACTGTTGTTCCAGCTATTAGCTGATATTTGGACCGTAAGCAAACGTAAGTAGGCAGAATGTATTTTAGGTAACACTAAGTTTCCCATTGAGGAGCTTCGTAAAACATACTTATGGTACTTAAATCCTGCACCGGTCATCCATAACATGAACACCACTGACGGGAAACGTGAATAGTATTGACTAGTGATCAGTTCTTGAAGTTGATGTGCTGGAAGCAGGAAAAATGGGCAAGGTTAAGGGTCTTCTCCACTTTGACAAAGGCCTTATTGCGAGGAGTCAAAACAGCAGGTGTTGTGGAGTGTTCCAGGTTTGCACTAGCTAGTACCTACCAAAAGTGATCCAAGGAAGGACAACTGGTGAATCCGCAGCCAGGTCATGGGCACCCAAGGCTCACTGATGCATGTGCAGAGAGGCTAGATTGTCTGGTTCACAGAAGAGCTACTGTGGTTTTAAAAAGTGAATGCTGACTCCGATAGAAAGGGAGGGGGAGGGGAGTAAGTCCTTTCCGGGAGGGGCCTAGACAGGCGGTGTTAATGTTATGGCTGATCAGTGTGTATATATAGACATTTGTTGTTGCTTCTAGCAGTCACACAGAGTCAATGGAGATAACAACCGAAAACGTGAAGCCTGCAGTTGTTGACATAAGAGCACATAGCGGTGCGTGTGATTTATGAGCGAGTTGTGTTTGCCTTATGGATGAATGATAAGGTCCTAAAATAGAAGCCTTCACATAAAGAATAACCTGCTTTGCTCGGCGTGTGTCAGGGTTGTGAAATGTATTCCTCCCTGTGTTGATTCTTGTACTCAAGTCCCCCGCTTTTTATTCCCCGCAGGCTTGCCGTCACTTCAACGACAGCGGGACGTGTAAAGACAACTGCCCACCGCCCAGCATCTACGACTCTATGATCTATCAGTCCAAGCCCAACCCCAACAAGAAGTTCAGCTTTGGAGCCACCTGTGTCAAACAGTGTCCACGTACGTCCCAGGGTTACCTGAACGTAGCCAGTGCACTTAAAGCCAAGTGAACGTTCGCTCTCAGTAGCTGAGTGCTACTACAACTCTGAAAACCCATAGAGAAGCTAGCTAGAAATCGGCAATTTGTGGCGAGGCAGATGAGAAAGGTCGTAACCAGGATTAGGTAGAAGACTCTCAACTCTAGTGATCAGTCCCAGCCCAGATAATGCTGAGGTACCGCCCTGCTGCACTGCCCCCGGGCCCTGTCGTTGTTAGCTGCCCGCTGACTTAAATGCAGAGTTCACATTTTGTCGGTGCGCTTTATGTGATGGGCTGTGTTCACAATGACAACTAGTCACTTCTAGTCATGCTGACAGATTGCAGTGCACTACCGGAAGTGCAGGGGGCAGTGTGGCTTCTCATTACACCATAGAAGAAGTAATGGCTCGTTGTACAGACAGAACTCTGCTCAGTTGTCTAAGATGAATGGATTCTAGAAATGCGGCTCGTTTGAAACAGTCCAACCCTTGCTTTACGCCCGCTCTCGCTCTCTCACTCTCTCCTGCAGATAACTACCTGGCCATGGAGGTGGCCTGTACGATGGTGTGTCCCAAATTGAACCAGGAAGTCATCACCGTCCAACCAGACGGCCAAGAGGCACAGAAGTGTGAAAAGTGTGAGGGGGAGTGTCCTAAAGGTAGGTGTGGGTTCCAGTGTGTTTCTTATCTAATTTATCACTGGGGGAATGTTTCATAGAAACCACTCTAAAGCCTTTAGCACGATCCTGCAGCAGCTAACAATGGGGGTCCAGAGGCTCAGAGCAGACCACAGCATCCAGAGTTATGCAGCAGAACCAGTGTCACACTCTGCAATCTGATTGGTTGAGAATTCTACTCGTTCAGTTACCACTATATCACACACTGCAGGCTATTTGCTCAGATTCTGGAGAGGAAGCATGCCATTGGATAGCTGTGGACCAGTTAACGGGCAGGTGTTCGCTAGAATCAAACAGCAAGCAACGTGGACTAACATTTTTAGGCCTAGTGCTTGGGACATTGCCATTGAGACCTGAAGGTTCAAGTCCTGGCCCGGGCACTACTGAGGTACCCTTAAGCAAGGTACTGTCCCCTACACTGGTCCCCGGGTGCTGTTGATGGCTCCACATGTGCACATGTGATGGGTTAAATGTAGAAGCCACGTTTTGTTTTGGCTTGTTCACAATGACAAATAGTCACTTTCGCTTGACATTGAGAAAGCTTCAAGAAAGTGATGCTGTTTGTGATCAGGCATTTGCACAATTTTCATTTTGCCCAAAATGACGTTGATGAAGCAAAGCAGATCTAGACTCCTTAAGCGGTTTCTCACACTTAGAACTGGAAATACAATGCTAATGTCGCTAACAAACACTACTAGTCAATAGTCACCCAAAACTTTAAGTGGATGAAAGGGTTTCCCAGCATTTGCACAATGGTAAACCCTCACAAAATATGACATGATGAGTGAGATGAAGAGTGAACCAATGATAAACCAAGACCTGAACGCAAGACGAACGAAACCCTGCACTTGCCGTTGTGTTTTTATGCATTTCTGTCTGTCTGTCTCTCTTGGGCAGTGTGTTACGGTTTAGGCATGGGAAACCTGCAGGGGGTGTTGGCGGTGAACTCCTCCAACGTCGACTCGTTCAAAGGTTGCAAGAAAATCTACGGTAGCCTGGCCTTCCTCCCGGTCTCCTTTAAAGGGTAAGTCTGAGCTCTCGCCGCTTTCTCTCAGGGCGTCTGCATAGCCACACCCACACCCAATCTTCAGCCCGTCTTGGGGGAGGGACATATTAATGGAGGTTTGGTTTCCAGAGTTATTCCTAAATCCATCCATCCATCCATCCATCCATTTTCTAAACCGCTTCTTCCGTTTCCGGTAAGCTGGAAGTTTCTGGAAAGGCCCAGAACTTTCTGGAATCTTTTGGAACTTTCTGGGACTTTCTGGGTCCAAAAAGATCAAATATAAATATCAATATGAAATATAAATAAATTATAAATATATATAATAAATTTCTCTCTGTAGTAATATAAGAACTTGGCATAAGTATGTATCGAAGTTCCTCTCGGTGGTGGTTTAAGACCTTGGCGTGTTTATTTAATGCAGTAGTTGCTCTCTGTAGTTGTATAAGCACTTAGCGTATGTATGTATTACAGTAATTACGTCCATATTTATTTTATAACTACGAGCAATGCGTTGGTCTTCCGTGTAGCACCACTCTCAGTGTTACTCTATGCAAAGCGAACGCTTGATTGTCCTGGAAGTCGCTTTGGATAAAAGCGTCGAATAAATGTAAATGTAAAGTGTATCTCCACCAGTTAGCGTTGTAGCACTGCAGGCCTCAACCACAGCGCTCGCCTCCAACTGCTTCAAGTTGTGAAAAAATCTCAAACAGACTTGCTTGTCTGGTTCTCGACACCGTGACACTCCGTTCTCTCCAAAAACCAGGGGGAGGAGTACGCACCGGCTTCAAGGTGGCAGCTGCAGTTTTCAGCTAAGCGGCCTACTTTTGCTCGTTTTTATGCAGAAGCGTCATTCTTGTCCGAAACCGCACAAGCAAGGCCGCTAATTGGCGCAAATTAGCTTCTGGTGCTTCCTTGCGGAACTACTGATCAGTCACCGATTTGGTCTAACTCTGTGTTCTTCCCACAGGGACCCGCTCACCAATTTGTCCGCACTGCGGCCCGCTGACCTTGAGGCGTTCAGGACGTTGGAGGAAATCACAGGTAAATCGCAGGACGTCCCGCCACCTTTCTAGACCAGCTGCTCGGTTGTAAAGGTCTGACCGAATGTGCGTGTGCCCCCAGGCTACCTGTACATCGATGCGTGGCCAGATAACCGGACCGACCTGGGCGTGTTCGAAAACCTGAAGGTGATCAGAGGACGAATGCTGTACAAGTAAGCCGGCCGTCACCTTCCCCGCCAGCATTTCTCAACCCGCTTCCTCCTTCCTCCTTCCTCAAGCGCGCATGTTTTTCTCCTTCTCTTCCTTAACCCGCCTCCCTCGGCCTGTTATGCTGTTCGTCCGTCTGTCTCCGTCGGGCTCATCGAATCCACCGGTCGTTAAGGTTAATGATTATCCCTCTGCACGTACGCAGCTGCCCTCAGAACGCCATGAGCCGCTGTTTACCTCTTAGCCGTCACATCCACTCGCCGAAGCTTTGTAGTGGGCCAACGGTGGTGTGCAAAAGTTTGGACACCCCCAGCAAGAAAACCCCCCAAGCTGTATGAAGACCCGCTGCAGCGTGTGATTGGACGTCGACAGCCAGTTGTGCTACATCATC
>JBBPDA010089971.1:0-11856 GCA_037974385.1 Arnoldichthys spilopterus
TGGATGAGTGATGTCATGTAGCCAGGGGATGATCCATCGATGATCTTGTAGGTGAGCACCAAGGACTTGAATTTGATCCGAGCGGAGATGGGGAGCCAGTGCAGGGAGCGAAGAAGTGGTGTCACATGAGCACATCTTGGCTGGTTGAAGATCAGCCTTGCTGCTGCATTATGAATCCTCTGGAGTGGCTTGATTGAAGTTGTAAGTAGACCGGCCGGCAGCGAGTTGCAATAGTCAAGGCGAGACATAACCAGTGCCTGGACTAGCAGTTGCGTGGCATATTCTGTTAGGTATGGTCTGATCTTGCGGATGTTATAAAATGTGAATCTGCATGACCGTGAGGTCGATGTGATGAAATCCTTGAAGGTCAGCTGGTCATCGATGATCACTCTAAGGCTCTTAGCAGTTCTGTTCGGTGTGATGACCAATGAGCCAAGTCAGATGGAGATGTCGTGATGTAGAGATTGAGCTGGAGGTGTCGATCCTTCATCCAGCCTGGAATGTCTGTGAGGCATGCTGAGATTCTGGAGGAGATGGTGTTATCGCCTGGTGGGAAAGAGAGGTACAATTGGGTGTCATCAGCATAGCAATGATAAGAAAAACCATGTGAATTAATGACCTGGGCCAGTAAAGTTGTGTAGAGTGAGAAGAGGAGGGGGCCAAGCACCAATCCCTGAGGAACACCGGTGTTCATCAGGAGAGGAGTCGATACTTCCCCTCTCCAGGCTACCTCATAGGATCTGTCTGTGAGGTAGGAGCTGAACCAGGTATGGGGTACCTGCTACTCAATGCTGTGATCAAACACATATTGTTGCATTATCCAGATAGAACCCCCTTAAACATAAAGCAGTTTGTACCATACAGTTGCAGTCTTGCAGTCAAACTCAAGGCTACTGCACATTTGTGAAATATATTAAATGAAGGCTTTCTAAAGGTGTGACAAAATTGTGGTATCGCCTGTAACTCCTGGGTGCTCAATCCTGAATGCAGAGTCATGTATTGTTTTCTTCACATATCTGTATAAGACTCTGATGTTGGTGAGTGTTGACGTGTCTTCAAGGAGAGGCCAGAGTTTCACCTATAGATATATTTTAAAAAGTTTTTTTATTTAACAGAGAGAGAGGTGTCTTGGCTGGAGAAAGCATTGAAGTCCTCTGGGCCTACAGAATGATCATTTAACTAGAGATTATATAGCAGTTGGAAAACTGTGAGTGTTTGCCAAATATGGAACCAGTTTCAGCCGGTTGTGACCATCATGGGGCTTGAGCATAAAAAGTCTTGGTTCTTATGGAATAGTTTGACGCAGAAGTGAAGGGAAGTCCTGAATAATGGTCAAAGACTATATGCGAAACCAATTGTGTGTGTGTGTAAACCATTTCAGCCAGCTATAAACGCCATAGGGCCCTTAGCACTGAAAAGTCTGACCTTGATTGGTGATTAAACGCAGAAGCAAAGAGACGTGTAATCTAAAATGATTTCAGTTTGTGAGGTGTCAAAGGTCCTGAAGTTTTAAGGGACCTTGGACCTGAGTATTAAATTGCTGTTGTGTGGCTTTTCATCAAAGATGTCTGTTTTGATGTGTGAGCATCAGTCTGAAATAAGTGAGAGAAAGACACTAAGCTTTGATTATGCAAACTTCTTGGTTAAATGTGTTGTTTGCTCTAACTTATTTATGCATACAAGCTTGCAATTTTTAATAAAGGAAAATAAATTAAAGCACTCTGTGCAACAAATTGAAAATCTGGTTAAACAGGGTTTTGTAAGGTTAGGCCCATGATATGGGCTTCTGTTTCTTTTATTTTAGTCATTTTCTCTGTCTGTTGCCATGTCTCTCATTGTCATGTCTTTGTTTTGGTTTGCCATGTGCTTTGTAGCCCCGCCTTTGCCCCACCTTGATTGTTAGTCTCGTCAGCTGTGCTTTGTCTCCGTCCTCCTTACTTTTGGCCCATTGCCATGGATCGCCAGGGTGGGCTTAGGCCTAAAGCAACAAAAGAAAAGGGAAAATAATAATAATAATAATTATTTAATAATAATAGCTCTTAAGAGACCAAGAGTTCACTCAGATACTGTGGTGCAAGACCGTTCAGTAATTATGTGATCGTATCATCTGGTTTTAGTAAGAACTTTTGCTGCTGCATTCTGGAGTAACTGGAGCTTGTTTATGCACCTTTTAGAACATCCAGACAGTAAAGCAGTACAATGATCTAACCGAGAGGTAACAATCTGCAAGTGGCCCTATTATGAATACTTCTGTTTTATCAGAACTGAGTTGTAGGAAGTGGAAAAGCATCCACCATCTAATGTCCTTTACACATTCCTCAATAACAGTAAGTTGGTGTAGAGAAGTCACCGTTTATATCTACAAACTAATATAGTTTAGTAAGATAAGACCTAAACCACAAAAAGGCCGTTCCCTTAATTCCATTTTCTAGTCTGTCAAGGAGGATGGTGTGATCAATAGTACCAAAGGCTGCACTAAGGTCACGTAGCACAAGAAAAGAAACACAGCCGTGATCAGATGCAAGTAGACGGTCATTTTCTAGAATTTCTGAAATAAAAAGGAGGTTTGATATTGGCTTATAGTTAGAAAGCTGGCAGGGGTCGAGGTCAGATTTTAAACAAGGGTTTAACAGCTGCTAGCTTAAAGGTTTCAGGTACATAGCTGATACTGAGGGAAGAATTTATTATTCTCATAAGAAATTACATTATTATTAGTAGTATTTGTTTTAAAAAGTCTGTAGGTAGAGGATCTAGGATGTTTCTTGAAGGGGAGAAAAACAATCTAATCGTTGATCTGATATAATTAAATTTTCTGAAGAGTTTTTATCAAACTGTCTGGATTTTAATTAATAGACTGAATTTTATGTCTAATATTGTGGATTTTATCATTAAAAAAGTGCATGAAGTCATTGCTGCTATGTATTGGTGTTATGTCTGTTCCTGTACTGTCCTTATTTCTGGTTAATTTTGCTATGGAATTGAATAAGAATATTGGGTTATTTTTGTTATCTTCTATAATTGTGGAGAGATAAGTTGTTCTAATGGCACAAAGGGCTTTTTTGTAACTCAGGAGACTCTCCTTCCATGCTAGTTTGAATACTACTAAATTGGTTTGATGCCATTTATGTTGAATTTCCACATGGTTTGTTTCAATGCGCATGTGATTGTTATACCAGGGTGTGAGGTTTTTATTCCTTGATTCATTTTCTATTAAGAGGAGCTACATTATCTTAAGTGCAACAGAGTGTTGAATGTAAGTATTGAGTTACCTGATCGAGTTTTGAAGGGTCTGATGGTGATCCAATCAATGTTAAAAGCTCTGGGAGATTACTGGTAAAATTCTGAGCTGTAGATGATGTGAATGTATGCTTGACATAATAGCATGGCAAAGTGCATGTGTTATTATTAAGATGCAGTTTAAATTAAATAAGATAATGATCTGAGATCGCCTCACACTGTTGGACTACAACTATGTTTTTTATATTAAAACCGAGAGTTAGTATTATATCTAGTGTGTGGCCACCATTATGAGTGGGTTTCTGTTTAACCCATACTGAATCTAGAATAGACTTGAACGCTGTTCTCAGAGGGTCATTGAGTGAATATTAAAGTGTCCGACAATTTAAGCTTTGCCTGATGAGACAGCTAAATTTGTGATAAAATCTGCAAATTCATTGAGGAATTCAGAGTAAGGCCCTGGGAGTCTGTAGATGATAATTAGTGAAATCGACTGGGTAGGTTTACCTTTTGTGGTTACATGTAATATGTCAGAATACAGAACTACAAAAGCTTTAAATTTATGTCCAGATTTCTGTGATGCTGAGATTATCATTAAACGTAAGTTCAACACCTCCTCCCCTGCCAGACCAATGCAGGGGGACACGCTTCATTTAATTCTATGTATTCATTTTGTTTAATCTATGTTTCTGTTAGACAGAGTAACTCCTGATCAGTGATAATTTCATTAACAATAAGGGTTTTGAAAGTAATAGATCTAATATTAAATAGTCCTAAATTTATATCAAAGTTGCTGATTTTACATTAAGTGCTAACTAATTTTGTGCTGTTATGGGTGCATGTCTGACTATCTAACACCTTTCTTATATCACCACTCTGGAGACCGATGGACTTTGTCTGCAAGTTTATTGACTATCAAAAGGGTGAAACTGAAATCAAAACAGACAATACAATCAAAAGAAAAATATAACATAAAATACACTTACAGACTGTATTGTCCCTGTATAATACCTGAAACATTTCTTCTTATATTAACTTGTAGTATAGGCACCATTTCGGATAATCGGGGATAATTAGCATCACAAAAGCATTCAATTTACTATAAAATAATGCATTGGCAAACAACATTTTGCACATACTTAAAGTTACAAGGTCATACTTCTGGTACATACCGGCATTGCAACCTTAAAACACAAGATGTATGCAGAATTTCCTTAGAAAGGTCATCACAAAGTGCTTGCCTTCTGTCCTGGCATCGGCACTTTCCTTAACTGACTGGGTGTAGCTTCTGTTCAATAAAGATTTACAAATAAAGGATTTTTTGTGTTGCAATACCCGGAGCGACGGCTAGATGGCACATAAACGCATATACAATTATGAAATAAATGACAAGGGATTTCACTAGAACGCTGGTTCACAACTTTAAGCCATAACAGAACAAATTTTATATTGATTAAGTTACTAAAACTCTTTAAGACTCTTTAAGTATTTCTGTTAACCTTGAGGGAACATGGTCATGAATATATTGTAACCTTCATAATGACTCTATGCAGCTAGCAGACGGTCAGTGTAGCCTCTCTGTCTGTTACCTGACCTTGGCTCTGGACTGTCATCGATTAACTGTCCTGAGACTATGCGCTATGCTGCAAGAACTGAAAGCAGCACCTTCCCGAGTGGGATGGATACCGTCCTGTCCTAGCAGGCCAGCTTTGCCCTCAAAATTCCTCAACTATCTATAAAGCCCACATCCAGCAATTCAGGGACCACAGCCTGCTGTAAGCCATGTCACCACACTGCATTGGTAGGGCCCAGAGCAAATTACAGCATCGGACATTGGCTTAGCTAATTTACACATCTCTCTAACATTACTCTTAGTAACCTCACTTTCTTGAAGGTGAATATCATTAGCTCCTACATTGAAAACTATCTTTATATATAAATATCTATGATTGCCTAGAACTCTAAGATTACCTGCTATGTCTAGCGCCCTGGTTCCCGAGATACGCCTAACTAAAGCTCCTGGTGCCCTTAAAGGCCTAGCTAATTTCACCTGCCTTAAGAGTGTCCTATAACCAGAGCTCAGCTTTCAGGTTTCTCAGTGGGTGCTTCACTGAGGAGAGCAAACCAGTTGGACTTGTGAATTTGAGAGGAGTGGCGCTCTGGTGGGTGAAACAGTAAGAAACATCAAGAAAATAAGATAGGAACACCCTTATAGTACAAGGAAATGGAGGCACTCTTATTTACAGAAAGTAATATTAAAGTGACGTGTGTTTTTTTGTTGTATTTTTGTTTTTTTTTAATCAAAGTGCAGTTCAGTAGCCTTATGGCTTGTGGGTAGAAACTGCCCCAGAAACTGCTGGTTGCGGGCCTGGATACTCCTGTATTTTTGACCAGATGGCAGGAGTGTGAAGAGACTATGGCTGGGATGATTGGGAACAGAGAGGATCTGATTCGCTGACTGGCCTGGCCTGGATGCCTGGCAGTTCTTTGTAAAGCTTCTTGGTCCAAAACATTACAGCTTCCATACCATGTTGTGTTACCATGACAATAATTCTCCAAAGTACTCCTAAACCCATGTGGCTATATTCGTCACAGTACCATGATGTTTTTTTAGGCAGTGCTGCTTGAGAAATCGAAGATCACATGCATTCCACAAGTGGTTTCTGACCTTGCCCTTTACACATTGAGATGTCCCTGAATTCTCTGAATCTTTACAGAGTATTATGTACTGTAAATGTTGAAAGACCTAAATTCTGTACCATCTTGCACTCAGAAGTCAACCATTGAAGCTTTCAGGGATAAAAGCAGATGATATAACCTGTGAAATTTTTAAAGTTTTTTCTTAAAGCAGTAGATAGATAACTGTTTGTACCACTTGTCCTGTTTGCAGCACCTGTTCTGCTGTACATGTACTGTACATACTTATGGTATATATGCATACTTACTTAGATTTTATAATTTAAACTGTTCTATTTCTGCACTTTTATCTGTTTGTTTTTTGTGATGTTAAAAATTTCATTTACATCATTGATAATCTTGGTGCTATTATCATTGTTTCAGGATTTGGAGAGATTCTGTATGAAAGAATGGTCTTAGGTTCCTTGCCATGTGTTTTCCAACCTCTTCAATCTTCAGAAGATTTATAGGGGTTATCTTTGCAAAGGGAGGCTGCACAATGTGTAACATAGAAGGGTGCCAATGACTAACACACAGATATGAAAAAAGTATTTACTTAATAAGATTTCAGTCATTGTACTTCAAATCTTCAAATAAAAGTTAGCATTGGTAATATCTTTAATCAAAAATCAAAAGAATAAGCAATAAAAAATGTTATTGCTCACATTTACCAAGGGTGCTAGTATTTGGAGAGAACACTTTGACTACATTTTCAGAGTTTAGCCACATGTTTATTTTAAGTCCTGAAGAGTATTGTTTCTGCAGACAGTCTGTAACTAGGAAGAAGAAAATTATGAATGTTTTTAGTTTAGTTTTTGCCTCTTAATAAAACTTTGCAAATGTCTTTAAGTATAATCAAAAAATCAATCAAGCAGTTTTGCAAATTCCTTTGAAAATACCAGCAGATATGAAAACAGCTAAAGTCTGGTTGTTAAGTTAAATAAAGTTCTCTTTAAGGGCATATCTCTTGTATGATACATAAGGAGCAATAAGCCACAAAATGAAATCATATCCATTGCTACATTAACAAAAACATTAACAAATAATATCAAATATTTTGGAATTGCTTGTAGGTTAAACTTTACATACTGTTCGGGTTAATGTCCTAAAATACACCCAAAATACACAAGAATTTTTGCACATGCTGTTTGCCCCATATATACATGCAGTATATATAATATATAATATATATGGGGAGTGGTGGCCTAATGGTTAGGACATTGCCCTTTGGACCTAAAGGTTGCCAGTTCAAGTCCCAGCCCAGGCACTACTGAGGTACCCTTGAGCAAGGTACCGTCCTACTACACTGCTCAACATCATGGAAGTCGCTTTGGATAAAAGCATCAGCCAAATGAACTAAATGTCTAAATGTCTAAATATACTGACATGGATTTTACATCCGCCAGTGTGGGCTAAATCAAGAAAAATAGTGCCTTAAGGAAATTAGTGGCTTTAGGAAATCTTAAAACTATGAAACTCTGCCTGCCATATCTGTGTATTTTTTTTGGGACAGTGACACAGTTCAAACGGAACATTGCTACTGTGACAAGAAATCCCCGCACAGAGACAGAAACCTGCTGGTCTTTAAAGGGTTATGGGATAACCTAGAAACAGTAAAACAGCATACACCATATATGGTGCATATAAGGAACAGAGGTCAAACAGAGGTCAGAGTGTGCTTTGACACTGATACGAGATCTGAACCTGCAAGAACAAGTACCTGCAATGTAATAAAATAATCTAAAACTTAGAGGCTATGGTCAAAATAGGCAAAACACAAGAATCTGGAAGGCTTAGAAACATACAGAGGATGTATACTTGTAGGATGTATAGTTTCCCCTTTCACTGTACTCCTTCCCAAACGCGCCATCCTCAGCTTAACTGGAGGCCGGCCCTACTCTTAGGACCTGGCCAGCTCTGATGACTATAGATCAGTTCTTTGGCGGACAGGGCTGTTCATATATGCTCCTCAGCAGGAGTGAGTGGGTTAAACTTCAACCAGTAAGAGGGTATCAGGGTGGGTCAGGCTGGTCCATATAGCAGAATGGGGCAGGATCACTGATATCTCAGTGGAGCAGCTCAACAGAGCAGGGGAAAGGGGGAGAAAGAGAGGGAGGGAGGGAGGGAGAGAGAGAGAGAAAGAGAGAGAGAGATTGTTAGTGATGCTGAAATGTAAGTGATTAAACATTATGTAAATTGTAGTATGACAGCATAACTAAAGGGGAGATCTAGAAAGAAGCACAGACATGAGGGCATCCTTGGGCATAAGGCAGCACAACCCCTCAACTGTCGCCAAACCTGAGTGAAAATGTCGGAATGGGGGGGCGACAGCATCCAAACATCATGTCTGAGAAATCTCCAGATCTAACCCTTATCTAGAACTAATAGAAGGCTTGACAAAACAAATGTTTTTAGCCTGGACCTAAATACTGAGACTGTGTCGGAGTTCCGAACATAATTTGGAAGATTATTCCATAACTGTGGGGCTTTATAAGAGAAAGCTCTGGCCCCTGTTGTGACCTTTGCAATGTGGGGTACCAGCAAAAGACCTGCACCTTTTGATCTAAGTAGGCATACCCAGCGCCTCTCCTCCAGACCATATACTTCCCAGTTTATAAAATATTGTAACCCACTCCTCTGCCACTGACTGTGCAGGATAGCTTGCCAGGGCACTCCCAACCTCTGATTCAGTGAGAGGACCTTGTTTCACTACTTTATATTTACATTTTTACATTTTATTCATTTGGCTGGTGCTCTTATTCAAAGTGACTTCCAGGACAGAGGAAACAATCAAGCATTAGCGCTGCACATGGCAACACTGAAGTAAGTTCTACAAGGAAGGCATTTCTCCTAATTGTAAAATAAATAACAGTAGACAGCAACTACTACAATAAATACATATGCTAAGTGCTTACAATAACTACCAACAGCAACTACTAATAAATACATATGCCCAGTGCTTACAATAACTACCAACAGCAACTACGACAATAAATACATATGCCAAGTGTTTACAATAACTGCCAGCAGCAACTATTACAATAAATACATATGCAAAGTGCTTACAATAACTACAGACAGCAACTACACCAATGAATCCAGATGACAAGACCTACAGTAAACTAAGTGGAACATTATTATCTGGGGGACATTGTCAGTTATTAGGTACCAGTAGTTTGCACGTGACCAATAGGCTTATGTGCTGAGGTGGGTGCAGAACAGTTGAGTCTCTTCTTTAATGTGGAGAGAGACTCTGCAGATCTAGTGTCACTGGGAAGCTCATTCCACCATTGAGGAACATTGTAGGAGAAGAGTCTGGAGTGGTGTTTGATTCCAAGTAGGGATGGAATCTCCAACTGCTGGTTCCTCGCTGATCTAAGTGATCTGGTGGGTGTGTAGGTCTGGATCAGTATTCCCATGTAGCCGGGAGCTGATCTATTGATGATCTTGTAGACGAGCATCAAGGACTTGAACATGCCGAGATGGGAAGCCAGTGCCGGGAGTGAAGTAGTAGTGTCACACGAGCTGCTGCATTCTGAATCCTCTGTAGTGGCTTGATTGAGGCTGCAGGTAGACCGGCCAGCAGCGAAGTTGCAGTAGGCAAGACATCACCAGTGCCTGGACAAGCAGTTGTGTGGGATATTCTGGAAGGTATGGTCTGATCTTGCAGATGTTGTAAAGTGTGAATCTGCATGGCCGTGAGGTTGGTGCAATGAAGTCCTTGAAGGTCAGCTGGTCATTGATGATCCCTCTAAGACTCTTTGCAGCTCTGGTTGGAGTGAAGACCGATGAGCCAAGCTGGATGGAGATGTCATGATGTATAGTTGGGCTGGCAGGTAGGATGAGGAATTTGGTCTTGGATAGGTTGAACTGGAGGTATGCGATGAGGCATGCTGTGATTCTGGAGGAGATGGTGTCGTCACCTGGTGGGAAAGAGAGGTACAACTGAGTGTCAACGGCATAACAATGGTAAGAAAAGCCATGTGAATTGATGATCTGACCCAGTGAAGTAGTGTACAGTGAAAAGACGAGGGGGCCGAGCACCGATCCCTGAGGAAAACCGGTGTTCATCAGGAGAGGAGCCAATACTTCACCTCTCCAGGATACCTCATAGGATCTGTCTGTGAGGTAAGACCTGAACCAGTCAAGTGCCCTTCCAGTAATCCCAAGACTGGAGAGGGTGGAGAGGAGCAGTTCACTGCTGTTGATGCTCCTGTTAAAATTCATGATCAAAGCTTGAAAAAACCGTTCTCTTTCATCACCACTGCACTTTTTTGGGCTGTCCCTTTTTAGAATAGTCAGAAAGGGAAGTGGTGACATGCAAAGTTTGGAACAAAATGAGAGTAATACCCCATCAACCCCAGGAAAGCCTTGACCTCTAGTTCTTGGTGTGCAGTGCCTGATGGCATCCAATTTCTTTAATTGGGTGCAGAGAAGTCCCCACCCAATCTGGTACACCAAATAATGTGCCCCAATAACAACCTTTCCTACGCAGATGACACACAGTTATATGTATCATCCCATCAAGATGACAAGCTTAAATTAAGCAAGATAAAGGACTGTGAATGTGATATAAAAGTCTGAATGTCACACAATTTACCTCAGCTTAACACTGAAAAAAAGTAATAGAACCAAAGTTTGCTAGAAATAAACTGACATGCCTAATGCTAAACCTTGCCGATTCTCCGGTCACTCCCGTCTTGACTGTAAAAAATCTTGGTGCTATTACTAGTACTATTACTGCAATGCCCTGCTATAAGGATGTTCCACTACAACCCTAAACAGACTACAATTAGTCCAAAATGCAGCAGCTAGGGTTCTTACTAGAACTAGAAAATTTGATCATATCAGCCCAATACTGTCTAAATTACAATGGCTTCCAGTTAAATTCCATATTGATTTTAAGATACTACCATTAAATTATAAAGCCATACATGGCCTTGCCCCTGAGTACCTTAATGAACTTATTTTGGATTACAAACCTCCACATCCTCTTAGATCGCAAGGTGCTGGCTATTTACTAGTTCCCAGAATCCTTCAAAATACAGCAGGGGGAAGAGCCTTTTCATACACGGCCCCCCAGCTCTACACTAATCTTCCAACTAGTGTTTAGGACTCAGACACAATCTCTGTTTCCATAAAGGTGCAATTTGTAGTTTGCAGTATACCAAATAAAGTTGTTTGTCAGTATGTGTCATGCAGTCTTGAAAAAATAAACAGGCAAGTTTTTTAACAAATTTGACCAAGCAAACATTTGGTCTCCTTTAATACAATACATACAGATCAAGGTGAACAAGATTACCTGA
Source organism: Arnoldichthys spilopterus (assembly GCA_037974385.1). Taxonomy (NCBI): domain Eukaryota; kingdom Metazoa; phylum Chordata; class Actinopteri; order Characiformes; family Lepidarchidae; genus Arnoldichthys; species Arnoldichthys spilopterus. The sequence goes on from JBBPDA010089971.1 coordinate 11,220, forward strand.
ACAAAAACACAAGGAAAAGTAGCTTTTTTCAATCATTTGTTAAAAATGTCAAAATATAATTTTAGCAATATTCTTCTGTGGAGAAAGTAAATACACTCTTCTATCCATGTTTTGCATAATTGTTAATCAGTCACAGACACTGGCTTACTGAGTTGAGTTCAAGATATTTGAGGGGTTTTTTGCATGTACTGCCCTTTGAAATCCCATATAGCAAATGGTGGATTTGCTAGTGTGCTTAGGATCACAACATGTTTTTCAACCACTATCAACCATTATCAACCACTCTTTGATATAATCCAGAATTAATAGCTGACACAATGACTAAAAGCTGCCCAGTCCTTGATGCAGCAAAGCAACCATAATATACATTTACATTCACATTTACAGCATTTAGCAGATGCTCTCATCCAGAGCGATGAACACCATTGCTTTGTAGTCCATGTCTGTTCTTCTATCTGTAGGGCTAAACCCGTCAACAGCGGTCATTCTGCTATGATACTACTAGTTAAGTTACACACCATAACAAACCTTGCCAAACTTCTAAACCCAAAAGGGGAGTGACATGTGAAAGTGACTATTTGTCATTGTGAACACACTCAAGCACCACAACGAAATGCAACCTCTGCATTTAACCCAT
>JBBPDA010090001.1:0-11856 GCA_037974385.1 Arnoldichthys spilopterus
GCTGTTGGTAGCTGCCCGCTGCTCCACGTGTGCACGTGTGATGGGTTAAATGCAGAGGTCACGTTTCGTTGTGGTGACTTTCACTTTCACTATGGGTCGTAGCTCCCTGGTGGGCCAGATAGGTACTGCAGGTGGGCTGCAGGAGGTCGTTTATAATAACGTTTGTAAATCGTTTCAGACTGGGCCGCTGTGATCTTCAGTTTGGGGATAGTTGCTCTGGACTGTCCTGCAGCACCACTGTGGTGCAAGAAGTGTAGCAAGGGTTAAACCTTTCAGTGTCAAAATGTGTGAGGATCAGCTTCAGCATCAGCTTCAGCGGGGGCTTAGTTCAACAAACGCGTGGTGGTCTACAGTCAAACTGCACAGGTGTTTCCCGGTTTTGCTCGAACTTTGTGTGTGTTTTTAGCGCTAATACGTCCCTGTAAACAGCTGTGGTGATCCGGGTTTGAATTTGAAGCGTAAAACTTTACACTGCGGGAGAATCCGAAGTGGGAGACGCTGCATTGTGAGGCAGTTGTGCTGCAGAACCAGCCGACGGTGAGTCGCCACCGTACAGTGCAGAGTAGCAGCCCCCCAGCGTTCGAGCGCTCGGTGGCGTCTATTATTCCCCTCTTCCTTTTCACATTTTACAGTACAAAGCTAATCCGGACCGTATACAGACTGATGGAGCTCGCGAACAATGTGCAAGGTGTTTCGGAGAAGGGCGCTGCTGACAAACTGAAGAGATGGACCGCTAGCACCGCTGGAGCTCGCCAAAGCTGATTACGCTCCTGCAGATAAGCCTGTTTGTGTCGAATGTTTAAAAATGACGGAGTCTGCCGCGCTCTGGAACCGCGATGGCTCGGCCAAGTGGCAGATTCACTTCAGTCTCGTTCTCATGGCGCCGTGTGAGTAAGACAGACTCATTGTGGATTAGCATTGGCAGTTTTAGCTCCTTCTGCAGGCCCAGAATCCACAGAATGGTGTTCCTATAGCTGCAGGGCTGTGTTACATGACTATTTAACAATTCCAGCTCAGGTCATGTTTTAGCACAACAGACAGGTCGAGCTAATCGGTTCATTTGCTGAATTTAGAGTTGAGCCTGCTGCGATTAATGCCGGTGTCATTTTCTCCATTTTCCCCCACAACATCATGTTTTTTGAAGTCCGTTCCCCTTATGCTGCTGAAAACAGCTCTGACTGGGGTGCACTGTGTGTTCCGACCCCTTTGCTACGAACTAGCCTTCACTCCCCATCTGCATCAGTGAGCCTTGGGCGCCCATGACCCTGCTGATCCTTCCTTGGATCGTTTTTGGTAGGTGCTACCTACTGCACACCAGGAACACTCCACAAGACCTGCTGGGTTGGAGACGCTCTGACTCGTCTAGAGCCTCACGATAAGGCCCTTATGGCGTAAAAAACGAGGAACGTTCCGGTATTAAACTAGCAAAAACACTTGGCATCGCACTTTCCACTGTTGCAAAATAGGGCCCTTGGCTGTGGGATGGAACCTGTGATCTCCCGCTGAGGGGCCGTCAGGGTGAGCCACTCAGGAAGCCAAGGCCATGTAGCATGTAACCTCAAACGTAGCGAAATGTAACATAACACAGCGCGGAGCAGCTACGTCATCCAGCTACCAATCTGCTGATGAGCGCTACAACACTCGCGTCGTCAGGTGTCGGGTAAACGGGTTACGGGTGACCTGTGAAGGCCAGCGCGGCCGGTAATGACGGCCAATGACGCACAGAGCGCTGTTTACAAGAGCAGCAGCTTTGTTCGCCCCTGAACAGCCGCGAGCACCTAATTTATTGTCGCGGCGCGGTTGTAGGAGCTGATTTGGAGCTGATTTATTTCCAGCGCTGGTCTGGCGAAGCGTGCGAGAGCAGAACGTCTGCAGAATCCTTTTAATTACAGCTGATTAATCTGTGTATGTGAGAGACACTGGCAGCCAAAGCTACATCCGCCATTACACGGCCCCATTAGAAAAAGTGTGTGTGTGTGTGTGTGTGTGTGTGTGTGTGTGTGGAGGGATATTGGAGAAATCTGTGAGCATGTTAATTCCCTGCCCAGCAGCTGAAACCTCGGTGAAGCGCTGTTTGAAACAGTTACAGTGAGATAATGAATCTCGTGGGAAAGGACAGTCACAGCGACTCGAGGTTTTTTTTTTTTTTTTTTTTAAATCTTCCCAAATTTGACCACTGTGTTATACGGCGCCGGTGCTCAAAGCTGTGTTCGCTAGAAATGGGTGCAGTTATTCAGACCTCGCGAGGCCTTGATGACCACTTCCCTGGCCATCGCTGTTCCTCAGGGACGTCCCAGAAGCAGAGCTGGGTCTAGACCTTATGGATGCTAATGCATCACCTGCCCATCTACACAAGGCCAGAACTGCACACTCAATAAGTGTTACGACTAATGAGGGGCAGTGGTGGTGTAACGGTTAGGGAGTTCACCCTGTGACCTGAAGGTTATTGGTTCAAATCCCAGACCGGTACGAGCTCCACTAGTATAGTAAATTTGCCTGGAGGCTCACGGCCAGTGGGAGGCAGGCTCCCAATAAGCATCTGGTTTGGCATATGAGGCCCCGCACCTGCTTCTAAAGCTTCATTCCCCTTTCCCTTAAGCCCAGGAGCCTCCCTTAGTGGCGAGCTACGCTAGCAGTGTATGCTAGCCAACATTGCACCGTGTTTACATCGGTTTGCCAGCAGGAAGCGGTTTACTCCACTGTTTTCCACCTCTTTTCAGCACAGGGCCCCTTAACTCTTCTAGTTTTGCAGTCTAGTTGCCCCTTTCCCACCACCCAGTGGTGCGAACCTTAGTGCATTTGCCTCACAAACATGGCAGCGTAAATTCGAGCCCCGGGTGGGGAAGGCTGTGAGTCTGCAACGGAACACAAGTCAGAGTAAATGTAGAAATCACTACTTTCGTGTTTTACTTGCGTTTTCCATATCGTCCCAACCTTTTCTGATTTGGGGATGTAGATGGTTTGAGCTTTTATCCTGATTATAACTGAAACATTAGGCCACGTGTAAACCCAGCCTCAGGTTTCTGGCTCTGAATTGTCCAATCGCATGTGGTTTTATTGGAGAATAACACATGCAGCTTAGTTTAAACATATAAAATGTATATGTTGAGGCGTTCGTTTGCCTGGGCCTAATTCATTTAAATGAATTATTATATTTATATATATATTTTTTTCAAATTGTAAGATCCACCACATTTTTTTACTTATTTCCACTCATCATGGAGCTCACTGTAGCCATCCACACACCTTGGACCATCCACACACTCTGGACTCCGAGCTTATGTCAGGCCCCTGGAGCAGCCAGCAGCTGGTGAGGGACGTGATTCAGCCCAGTGTGAGGAAAGTGCAGCGTTCATGCGAGCAGTGCATGACACGTTATGTATAATTAATATACAAACATACTCAAGCTTCACTCTAGATGTGAATTTTTTGTCGAACTGCGTAGATGTTCCATCATCCTGGACCTTTTCTGCATGTGCTTGTCTGCTGAGTGGATTTCCCCTCCTGCCCTGTGCGCTACCCTGATAAGGTCTATGGCCCCTGCAATTACACCGCGTGTATTCTAACAGAGCCGGCGTGGACAAGGAGAGGGCAGAGGTCAGATCCGCGCTGGCAGGAAGCCTGAAGGGGGATGAATATTTCAGGCAGCCCAGCGAGGGGCCGAACACCCGCTGAGCCGCACAGCAGCTGTCAGAGAGGAGAGGGAGGGAGGCGACAGAGTGCTCGGCGCGGTGAAGGCGGGGTTTGAATAGGGATTCAGCCGAGATTCCACTAAAGTCCCCGACACAGATCAACAGTTCAGTTTAAACCGAACTGATTGTCAGAGACTGAAGGTCTTTAAGAGCCTCACAGCTCATTACGCACATGGTTGGGTCACGATTACAATATGATAATGCAGTTTATGGTTTGATACACAGTGTTTATTGAGGGAAATGCACCAATATTACAGATCTGTGGGTGGCAAACGCATGTGAAGCTCTAGGATTTACAGGAAAACGTTACAGTCAGGCGTTCTCAGTCGATGGCATGACATTCGGATAAGAGCGAGGCCTCCTTTTATTTAAAAGAGCAGAGATTTGCCAAAGTCTGGTCTTCAAAACACATGTTTATGGAAGGCAAGGCAAGGCGAGATTAGTTACATAGCACATTATCATAACGGTCATTCAATGTGCTTTACATAGATGGGCGTTAAAATAAAAGGCAAGAAAAAGAAAAGGCAAGAGAAGTATAAAAGTTATATAAGAACAAAAAAAAATAATAAATGTAAAAAAAAAAAAAGATAAAAAAATAAAAGAAAGTGCATGATAAAAGTAAGATAAAAGGAATAAGTTAAATATAAGAACAAATAAAAATAATAAATGAGAATAAAAGTAAAGTGCATGAGATAAACAGAATACTAATTAAAGGATTAGGCAAATTTTTTAGGATTTTTAGTCTCTAAAAAAGCTGTTTTTAGTTTTTAAATAAAGCTGTTTTTAGTCTCTAATAAAGGAGAGAACTTTGAGTTAACAAAGAAAAGGAGTTACTGATGTTCGTCAGGCTGGAAAAGGTTACAACACCGTCTCTAAGAACTTTGGACTTCTCCAGTCAACAGATTGGACCATTGTTACCCTCCCCAGGAGTGCTTGGCCACTAAAGCCTACTTCAAGTCTGTGAGGTCACAAATGAACCATGGGCAAGCTCTACACAACTAAAGGCCTCTCTCAGGTTGGCTCATGGTAATGCTCATGAGCCATAACGCCAACACTGAACAGTAATAGTGTACAAAAAGAACATTTCTGGCCATCTACAGCTGTTGGAAACGTTCTGTAGATGAGGGACCTGCCAGCTCTGACTCAGTCGTCTAGAACATCACAATAAGGCCCTTGTCAAAAGTGGATGGGATCATTATGCTCCTGCTTCCATCACATCGACTTCACACCCCTGACAGGTGCCATTGTAATGAAATGACTACCTGTCACTGGTGTTAATGTTACGGCTGATCGGTGTAGCAGTGAAAACCCTGGGATTTTTCTTTACGCCGATTTTTTTTACACTCTTTACATGTTTCTAACGCCGACACTATTAAGAGTGTGAGACGGACCCACACCAACCTTCTTCCACCACTTCAAGTACAATCATTGCCATTTTCACTTCTGGGGCATAACCTTGGCTTTAGACTGAGGAAAGTGGTCCGGTTCAGGCCTCTGGAAGTCCTCTCGGGTCCGGCTGGGTCAGCCACTCTCTAATGAGACCCCTTCAGCCTGCAAAACAAGTGCAAATGGAAACCTTCACTCACCACAGGCTCTCTGGCAAGGACAAGACACTCCAACCTAACAAGCCTGCAGAGCGCACGGGCACAAAGACAGCTTTTATTGTCCGTATCATTACCCCATGTCCGGGAGCCAAGATTTTGGCCCAGCAGTATTTTTAGAATTTGTTAGCGTAATTGGAAATACCATATCACTGTCGCTTCCCCAACGCGTTCTGACCTTGGGAGAAGTGAAAACACCTGGCTTTTACTCATCGTTGGATGCTCATACCTTCCAAATAATCCCCCATTCCCCTCCAGGTGCTTTACATTAAGCTGAGCTGTAAGGACTGGGCCTGAGCGTTCAGACTAGCCGTTTAGCACTAGCGCTCACAGCCAGGGTCACTGGGGTCATTGGGATAAATTCAGTTTACAGTTTTTAAACGTCTCAACCAGCAAACATGACATTAACAACCAGGTCGGACAGGAGTCGACAACACCTGGCTAGCAGACGAAGTGCTGAGCAACGCAGAAGTCATTTCTCTTCATAGGTCTAATATCAGCCATAACATTAGCACCACCTGCCTAGTATTGAGGACTGCTGGAGCAGCTCGGACTGTGCTGCACTGTGTGTTCTGACCCCTTTCTATTAGAGTCAGCAGCACTTTCTACACCACAGTAGCTCTTCTGTGGGATCAGACAAGACAGGCTAGCCTTCATTCCCCACATGCATCAGTGAGCCTCGGGTGCCTATTACCCTGTCACTTATTCGCCAGTTGTTCTTCCCGAGTGAGTGATTATTTGTCAGTTAAACTTAAAATGCTTCCTCCATCAACTTGAAATTTGACACACATGCAGGGAACACGTGTGGGGTGAACATATTAAAATCTGGAAGAGTTCTACAACATATTTTTGGAATTATTCACAAGTACAAAGACTTTATATCGTACAGATGTTTTTTTTTCAACCAAAAAAATCCAAATTATACTGTAAATAAAATATAGAAAGCTTTGATTTCCCAAAATTACGTCACAATATATTATTAGCACGTCTGTATGGATCGGTTTCCAATCTGAACGATGTTTCTATGACCTTCTGATCTAAAGTTATTACGCTTTAAACACCACTATGTCAACCAGTTCACCAGATCACAACAAGGCCCTTATGGTTGCACATTGTTCCTGCTTCCAATACACTGATTTCAAGAGCTGACTGTTCACTTGCTGCCTAATATATCCCACTCTTTGACCGGAGCCACTGTAACGGGACCATCGAAGTTGCCAGCGGGTTTAATGCTGCGGGTGATCAGTGTATACTCAGCCTGTGCTCTCAGTGACCTTTACAGAGGTCACAGCTCACAACGTCTGACAACGTCAGTCCTCATGTGTTACATTGTAACACTGCTGAAGTGATTAAACACATTGTACACGGATCAGCCATAACATTAACACCACTGACAGGTGACGGAATCGACTCTCGAGTTATTTCATTACAATGGCATGTGTCCAGAGGGAGATATGAGACAGCACGTGATCTGAGCCACTTCGACAAGAGCTTTACGTCTACAAAACGTCAGGTCTTGTGGAGCGTTCCAGGTGTGCAGTATGTAGTACCTACCAAGACAATGATGTCAATCAGCTGCCAACCACCAATCACACCTGGGAGCACCTCTGATTGGCAGCTGATCGACATCACTGGCATCTGGTTGTCCACCAGTCGAGGCCTAGCTCACATGACATCAGTTATGTTCTCTCCAGCTAAGAAGAAAATGTAAGAAACTGTTGGAATTATTAAAAAATCAAGTGCATGGTTGAGGACGCCAGGCTGGATGTCCCCCGACGATACTGGGTGTCTTCAGACTGGAGGAACTTTTTGAATCTTTGGAGGAACTTCAAGAACGTTCTTAGAAAGCACCTTCTGAGGAGCATCTCCAGCTCCTTTAGGGTGGCTACTTTCCGGCAGTAGAGGAGCCCTGAGCGCATGGATGGCTGCAGGCGTAAGTGTACAGGGATTGTAGCGGCCGTTTAAACATTTTAGCCATGTAAACATCAGCCTTTGGCATTAAAAAACGGGATAGAACACAGACGGATAGATCCAGAGATCCAAGCTTTATTGGGCTCTATTGACTGTACGTGGCTGCTAATGCCAACCAACCAGCTTACACCACTTCTGGGTCTCTACAAATGCAAAGAGGGAAAGTTCTCGAAGTGGTCAGTGGTCAGTTAGAGTCCTTAGACCTGTTTGGTCTTAAAGTGCCTTGAGAAGAGCATAAGCCTAAGACAGTCCCAGCCCATATAATGCCCAAAAAGGGCAAAGATTGATGTTTACCTGTATGTATGTTGCTATAACTCTCACGCAAGTAATCTCGTGCCAGAGCCACGCCAAGGTGAACAAAGATCTCACTCCATGTGTGAGGAATGGTGTCACAGCCCCGCCATTATCCATGTGTTTAAAAGTGTCCGTGTGCCACCCTTCCGGGTCGGTCTTTGTTTGCCTGTCTATCTGTTGGACGCTGTCATGGTGGATGTATGTTAGCCCTTGGTCTCGTATATGTCCCCTAGTGTTCTGAGTCTTTGGGCGTGTGTACATAAACCCTTTGTGAACCAAAAGTCCTGCCTGCATGTGCTGCCAGCCGCCCGCGATCCTTACACCATGCTGTTTTCTCCTCTTGCTCACCATCTAAAAGCTGAGGCTGCCCTTTATACAATGTTAGCGGATTCTCCATGGAAAGTTCCCAAACCGCAGCTCCGGAGTGTTTTACCACCTCAGGATTATTCGAGCAACTTCTAACCACATTTTTGAAAACATTTTTAGAGGTGTAAGGTTTTTCTTCAAACGCCGGCACTACGGGCGTTCTGCCTAGCCTAGCATATTTACCCTTAAAGACGGCATCTCATCCCTGCCATCCGCCGCTTACATAAGCACGCTTGAAGTGCTTTAATGGTCAGAAACTGCTTGTGTTCAGTCTGTCTGAGTAATGAGGTTGAGTTCTCCTCACCCTGTGTACTGCACGCCGCTCCCGATCCCTCCCCCTCCCCCCGCAGAAGGCCACGGCCTTGACGGCAGCACTGCGCTGATGGGCGCATACAATGGAAAAGCGAAAAACGTGGGTTTTTTGGGGACAATTGAGTCTGGTGATCTATGTAAACGTTATTAAGATCCAGGGTAGGAAATGTGGGGGGTCGTGAGGGCTTCCCTGAAACCCCTCGAAGGCGTCCACTGCAAAATTAGGAGGGGTCACTAGACGAATTGTGAGTCGTGTTAAATGGTCAAAATGAGCCTTCGCTTGAGACAGAAGGTCTGTAGCTTGTCAACATGACAAGATATTTGTTTGTCATCGCCCAGCAAACACACACACTCCCAAAAACCTGATCTTGTGTTGCTCGTCCATTGCAAACACACTTCCGCACCACACTGCTCCAGTCCAGCCACCCCTTTAAGAGTCATAACCACATACACGTTAACATTTGACTGCCCTTTAAGCTCCACCCATTCACTGCTTTTAAAGAGAGGCCATGAACGATCATCTGTAACGATACCATAGAAGAAACACACTGGGCCCCCTAGAACCAACCCCCCCTCCCCGAACCACACCTCTAAGCTAAGAAGTGTTCATTATAAAGAGTGTTGTTCCTGCTGATAGTCTGTAGCTGTGTAATGCGAGTGGAAGGCATGGAAAGACGAGTAAACGTTAAGCTGTTCATGTCTGTCGGGAGGCAGCTTCGTCAGGGGACATGCTCCTGTAAAGCCCTGTGGCCTCTCTGATTGGCTAGAACGGCCCTCCCTCTTTACCCTCATCAGCAGCAGTTCGAATGGATGTGGGTGGAGCTTCATGTGACTCGGAGGAAGCTCACCTTCACCCTCCCAGTCCCAGCACTGGGTGGAACTGGACGCGACCGAATTGGGGAGAGAATGGTGAAATCCCATAAAAAGAGCTGCGGATGTCCCGCAAACATGGCCTGTGATGGACCAGGACACATACATTAACGGTGACAATGCTTCACCTTTCTCCTTATTCGGACCCTGTTCGTTTTCTAGCCCTAGGACGAGGGCGGTTCAAGCTGGACCGAGGCCCCTGCGAGGCGGCGCCATAAAGCAAGTAAATGAAACAAATTGGCGCTTCACAGAGTCAAGCTCCGACACCTCTCTGGACCCGAAAGTCCGTCTCGGCTGCCAAGCGCAAGCTTTTAGATGGCGTCTGTCCTGTCGGCAGGACTCCAGGAGGCTGAGCGCCGGTGCCAGAATGATGTCAGGCTCTCAGGGGCCAGTGGCAGTCGGCTCCACCGAAGAGGACGTGAGCGTAACCCCCCGAGCCTCTTGTGGTGCCCTGCTTCGTTATTTCTCGCTCGTAGCTCATCGACAGAGGCTGAGGGGGCAGATCCTGAACGTGACGTAGCCCTGCCGACGGACCAAAACCTCGTATCTCCATTTTTTGTCATTTGTTACGTTTTTTCAGTTCATTTATTATTGTGTCAGACTTTCACGGAGCAGGTTACGTAAGCCTCCATTACAGCTTGACATTTCGGAGATACAAGGTTTCACCCCGAGAGCAATGGCGTGTGTTTGTAGGCAGTGAAGGCGAAGTGCCTCCAAATTAGTCCTGTGTGTTTGGTTTCACAGGAGGTTAAACATTCCTTACATTTCTTGACAGTTAAACAAACTCTCCGTCCATTTTCCAAACCTCTGCTTCCATTTCGGGTCACGGGGGGAAGCTGGAGCCAATCCCTGCTGAGTACGGGCCTGAGGCGGGGTTCACCCAGGACAGGAGGCTCCACCCATCACAGGGCAACACATAGACAGACAACCAATCACACAAACACTCACACCTACGGGCAATTTACAGCATCCAGTCAACCTACTGCAGCCTTTGGGCTGTGGGAGGAACCCGGAGAACCCGGAGGAAACACCCACGAACACGGGGAGAGCTTGCACACTCCACACAGTCAGTTCTTGACGTTGATGTGCTGGAAACAGGAGCGTCAGACTCCAGAACAGCAGGTCTTGTGGAGGGTTCCAGGTGTGCAGTAGTCAGTACCTACCAAACGTGATCCAAGGGAGGATGAATCGGGTCGCGGGCACCCAAGACTCACTGGCGCAAGGTGAGCCCATGTGGTCGGATTCCACAGAAGAGCTAAGACGTGACGCCGACTCTGATAGAAAGGGGTCAGAACACACAGTGCAGCACAGTTGCAGCAGCAGGAGGGACGCACTCCGTATCAGGCAGGTGGTGTTAATGTTATGGCTGATCGGTGGATATTAAAATAAGCCTGTAACAAAAAGACAGTAAGTCCAGTCTTCTGAGTGTCGAATGCCAGACATGCATTCAGGCTGGCACAGCTTGCCAGCTCTCATGCTGTGTGGGCAGCGGGACGGGTCAGAGAGCAACCGGTCATCTGCTGATGCCTCCAGATCTAGTGTAAGATCTGAAGCAACGCCAGGATCGCTGCCAGGCTCACTGCCAGGCTCACTTTTGGAAGAGATCATCAAGCAGAGATGCCCAAGCTGGTTCCTGAGGCTGGTGGGCAGTGGTGGCCGTGGGCAGTGGTGGCCTAGTGGTTATGGTATTGCCCTTGTAAAGTCCCAGCTGGCTATGGGCCCAAGGCAGGCTACACCCAGGACGCCCATCGCAGGGCGGGGTGAGGATCTGAGCCCCTAAAAATGTGGAGTTTTTGTAAACACTGCCATTGTTAAACCCACCCCCAACGAAGCCTCTCCCCTTTTTTGATCTAATTGGTGGGGAACTGCTGATCCAGAAACATATAAGTGTATATTGTAATAAACCATATATTAAAAATATGCAATATATTTACATAACATGTTTCTATTGTGAAAGCATTGATATATTCACGTAATTTATTATAATATATTTTGCATATTGTCCCATAAATATACCCAGCGATTACATTCCCTGCATAGTGCCATATATGTTCAAATCAATTATATTGTTTTTAATTTGATATATTAATTTGTGCATTATGCTGTGAGAATTAGAACTAGAAAATTAAAATATTAAATTTAAAAAATATTTAAAAATTGTTAAAAAATATTGCAACACATTATATAATTAAATAGTATTTATTTTTTATTATATAATACAGAATATAATATAAAGATATAATTTTATTGTATTCATTTAAGTGGCATACCTATAATATGTTATATATATTATAATTATTTATTATATAATTATCTTATTTATTTTATTATGATATAATTATTTTAAAATAATTAAAATGTATACTTTTATATTTTTTTTAAATATTAAAGATATGAAAGTGGCAATTATTTGCACACGGGAGAGCGGCGAGAGCCAGGTTTTTGGGGGGCGGGAGGTAGGGTGGGGGGGATGGGTGATGGGGGTGGGGTGGCATATTTCAGCCGGAGCTGGAGAACACTTGAGCTTTGACAACAGCATGAAGAGCTGGCAAAACACCACGCGTGCAACCATGGAAACTGGGCAAAGAGGCCTGTGCAGTCGTCCTCCCCACCCCCCAAAAAAAGAAAAAAACAATACACAAAATAAACAGAGAGATATCAAACTTGACCCGCTCTGATTCGCTCTGGACTGGCCGCAGCTCAGGCGTCTCCACACCGCGGCTGATGAAGTGCCGCTCGCCGAGCGGCAC
>JBBPDA010090012.1:0-10319 GCA_037974385.1 Arnoldichthys spilopterus
CCACACACACACACACACACACACACACACACACAAAAATCCCATCTGCGTCCCATTGGCCACAATCTCCGTTCTCACAAAAACATTTTGGCCAAACGATACATCTTAAGCGTATCAACGTTCTGAGAATTCCAGGAATTCCTAGATTTCGGGACCTGTTATCGCCGCTGTGGGGAAAACCTCCTTTTCCAGCATGGGTCATTTGGGTGGGGGGAGGGGGCGGGGTTAAACTGAGTAATGGGTTAAACTAAAAATGCACAACGTCTCGTTACTGTTTACGTCTTAATGTCCTTCAGCAATATTTAAATATTTAGATTTTTATTTTCATACACATATATATTAATCTACTTTACTTTGTTTTTTTTATTTCTATCTTAATTTTAGTCCAAATTCCCGTCACTGCACGTTGTACTTGTGTAACTGTGTATGAATACGAAATCTTGAATCTTGAATATTTAAATTTTTTTAAAATTATTTATTTATTTATTTATTTTAAATATTTTTTTAAGTCCCTTTTTATTTGTGGCTCTTACGTTCCGCCGTCCTGTCCGAGACCATATTCTTCAAGTTCACTTTCCCACAAATTTCTGACAATTTCAACGGGCAAAATTCTTTAAAAGCTGTGGAAATGTGTAGAAACGGTGTGAAAATGGCTCAAAATTCCCAAAATAATCCCAACGGTGGAAAATAACTCGACATTTCAACCTTCGCTGAAGCTGCTTTCACTTGTCAACACTGCAGCCGAGCGTCTGCGCGTCGTACACGTGGCTGGCGGACGCAGCACACGCGTGTGTGTGTGTGTGTGTGTGTGTGTGTGTGTGTGTGTGTGTGTGTGTGTGTGTGGATGGTGCTGGTTTCCTTGAGAGTATCAACAACCACAACCACCCCCTGCACACACACACACACACACACACACACACACACACACACACACACACTGGAGCATCTGTCACCCCAGGGGGTCAGCAAGGTCTAAGATGAATGAGTCTTCTGGGAATGCCCAAATGGCTGAAAGGAGGGAGGGGACGGGGGTGTGTGTGTGTGTGTGTGCATGGGGGAAGGGTGGGTGTGCTAGAGAGAGAGAGAGAGAGAGAGAGAGAGAGAGAGAGAGCTAACGTTACAGTCACAGAGAGAAGGGACAGGAACAGTGGCCATGAGCAGAGGATTTGAGTGCTGGAGATAAGGAGAAGGTCCCTGAAGCCCCTCCACCGTCCCGGACTACCCTCCACCGCGGACACTACTCCCAGCATGGACGCTCCTTTCTGACCTCTCCGGACTTTCCGTGGACTCCTCGGTGACGCGCACTTCCGACCGGGGGCTTGGAGAGGCCCTCTCCACACCATGGCAGAGTGTTAAAGGTAAAAGCCGCGTGACGTGAGGTTGTCGCTGACGGCTTCGGCCTCCCAGCACCTGTAACCCTGACGTCCAGAAGCCCCGGCGGGGCTGGCAGGACGGTGATTGTGCCTGGGCTCTGGGTGAAACTGGCTCCATAGGTGGAGGACACGGCTTGGGGACCTCGATTCACATCTGTGCTTTCACACTGGCTTAAAAAATTCACCAGATTCCAAGTGGTTTTTGTTCAGATTTTACTACAAAAAATGGACAAACAACCAAAAAAAGTGAAATTCGTTCGTTTTGAGGTTTTTCTTAACGCTGAAGCTTGACCAGCGGTGAGGTCAATGTGGTGAACGTCTGAAAGATCCGTGAACGCTGCTTCTGGTCTTAAATCTTGAACTTGTGTGAAGTTTTGTCGATTCGTTTTTATACAAAAAACCACTTAATTCTGCAGATTCAGCGCCGGGTCACTGAGCCTAAGAGCTGCGTTTCACTACCTGCTGTCAATTATTCAGTAACTACAATAATCCTAATGTTATTTATTAATGAGGGAGATGAACTGGAGCAGGAGACCTTTCTGTTTAAGGGTTTAACCCAATTTTTTAACATTTTAATCAAAAAATTCACAAAATTTCAAGTACGTTTACAGAATGTAAAACGCATAATTTTGTCCAGTTTACCTCGTTTCACATATGTATCAAGTTAAAATACCTTTTATCTAGCGTTTGAACCAGGGATGCATTGCTTCTTCAAATTTTACCAAATTTTTGCGTAGTTAGACCGAACCTTGCTGTTGTTTTTTTGTACTAAAACTTTTGTTTTTTAAATTTTTTACTTTTCAAATTTTTTATTTTTTCCAATTATTTAACTCAATCATTTAGGGTAAGTCGAGTTTTCAGTCCCAGTTTGTGTATATTTTCTGTTTAAGGGTTTAACCCAATTTTTTTAACATTTTAATCAAAAATTCACAAAATTTGAAGTACGTTTACAGAATGTAAAACACACAATTTTGTCCAGTTTACCTCGTTTAACACATGTTTCAAGTTAAAATACCTTTTATCTAGCGTGCGAACCAGGGATGCGTTGCTTCTTCAAATTTTACCGAATTTTTGCGTAGTTAGACCGAACCTTGCTGTTGTTTTTTTGTACTAAAACTTTTGTTTTTAAAATTTTTTGCTTTTCAAATTTTTTATTTTTTGCAATAATTTAACTCAATCTGTGGAAAAATGCTTATTGCTCTGCCGACATATTTAGAAAACTAGGATTGCGTACGTTTTGCTAGGTCGGCGGCTAATTTGTCGAACCTTTTCAATGGCCAATTGGTACATTTAGGTTAAGTCGAGTTTTCAGTCCCAGTTTGTTTGTGTATATTTTCTGTTTAAGGGTTTAACCCAATTTTTTTACATTTTAATCAAAAATTCCCAAAATTTCAAGTATGTTTACAGAATGTAAAACACAATTTTGTCCAGTTTACCTCGTTTCACATATGTATCAAGTTAAAATACCTTTTATCTAGCGTGTGAACCAGGGATGCGTTGCTTCTTCAAATTTTACCTAATTTTTGTGTAGTTAGACCGAACCTTGCTGTTGTTTTTTTGTACTAAAAATTTTTTTTTTTTTGCAATAATTTAACTCAATCGGTGGAAAAATGCTTATTGCTCTGCCGACATATTTAGAAAACTAGGATTGCGTACGTTTTGCTAGGTCGGCGGCTAATTTGTCGAACCTTTTTAGTGGCCACATTTAGGTTAAATCGAGTTTTCAGTCCCAGCTTGTTTGTGTATATTTGCTCGAGTCGGTTCCACGAGCCACTGGGGTTTTCCTCGGGCCCTGGCGTCGATACGCTCGCAGGGTAATGACCTTATGTCAAGTTTCTACCATGTGTCTTTCTCGCTCCCCTGTGAGAAGTCATAAACAGGCGTTTTGTGTTCTTTAGCTGGGACGCGCCATTCAGGAGGCGGCCTTAACTGATCTCGGCCGTCCCCCTCACGTGCCTGGCTCTGAGCTGAGCCGGGTGAATGTGATTAGATAAATAAAAGCAGGGGATGAAAGAGGAGAGGGCTGGGGAAAGAGAGTGAGAGAAGAGCCACTGATGGCGAAGGGGGGGGGGGGGCTTTAATGTCTACACTGTGAAAATGAGATGCGAAATTTCAGAATTTTCCCAATTTTAGAAGCATTTATAGCCTCTTAGGTGTGAAGGAGGTCGGGAACTGAACGTGATGTCACTGAGGGCCGGGCACCGTACACTTACAACGCCCATATCTCCTGGTGCGTTGTGGGTAATTACATAAATGAGGACGTGGAAATGAGCCACAGAGCTTCACATCTGGAGCCTGGTGGTCTGGTGGTTCCAGAATTCAGGGGCGGAATCTGGATTCAGGCTCCAGATGTAAACACCTCCGTGTTAAACCACATGATTCAGAGCCTAAATAATTATTCACCGGTTGGAAATTCCAGCGTAAACGCACGGGATTCAGAGCCGAAGCCCTGGAGGAACAAAGGGAAGCACAGTGTTGAACCAGTGTAGATGTGTGAGAGTGTGAACGCGTCGAATTCCATACCGCGAGATTATGAATGCGTTATAACTATTTCATTATTGGTTCATTACGGGTTATAAATGGCTTATAAAGCATGAATACGCAGTTATAACAAATTAAATGGCGATGGTGATGACTTAGGAGCAGATGGGGCGGAGCTTAAGCCAACAGTCCAATGGCTGTGTTCTTATATCCAAGGAGCTTGTAAATTCTAGGGTACGTGATTGTCATGGCGACTGTTTATTCATGTGTTATAACTGCTTATTAATGCATCTTAAGGTATTTATGACCTAAGTAGTGACAAATCATCACCTTAAGAAGGTAAACTCATCACAGTGTGGTCATATCATGGCCCGTGTGATCTGGCACAGCCCTAAAATCAGCTGTGCGCTTCTTTCCGTTTCTCCGCAGCTGTTGCAATTGTTGCACAAAGTTCAAGGTAAAATGTTCAGGTGTGTTACAGGATGTTATGTCTGCTGGAGAGTTTGTTTCGTCCCATTTTGTCTCCCGTTACTTTGGAGCCTCGCTGTAGCCCGAGTTTGGAGCTGCTGGGCGTTTTAAAGCAGTGCAAATGGCCCTTTGGCCAACTGGTCGCCACTCTGGCCAGGTCAGAGGTCCACACACTGGATTTTGGAACGTGTCCTGGATTTTACACATTTTTTTGCTTCTGTATTTTTTGGGGCCTTTGTGAGTTGGGCAAACTCTGATTATGGAGGTTTTAATCACAATGTGACTGTTTATATTTATATCCTTTACCATGTGTTGGTACATCCATAACGTTTTCTGTATTTCCCCCCATTTTTCTAGAATTGCAGAAAAGTAGCTTAATTTTTTTACTGCCTAAATTCTTCAAATTAACTTCCAACTAACATTTTCTCAAGCAGCTTCATAAGGAAGTACCTGGGCAACCTGGGTTGTTCAGAACATTACACGTCTTTGCGGCTCTGACTTACAATTTGATGGAACGAGAACAAGGTCTTGCGCCATCTTGTGGACTTCTGTGTAGACGTGTGTGGTCCCTTATCTTTTAAAACATGCACTGAACTTAACCTGACTGTTCCTTCTCTCACACATGGTTTTGGTCAGTTATGGTCAAAAATCCACTGGATTTCGGCCTTTTGTAGTGAACGTCTTCACCGGATGTTAGACAAAGGCTGATAGTTGTAGGTGGTCATTTGGGGTTTTTACTAATTTAGTTATGAATTCAGATATTTTCTTTTAATTATATATAATATATATAAAAATATTTTTAAAGTTACATTTTATTTGATATTTATATATATTTATTTTTTAAAAAACATATTTTTTACATATATTTATATATATATAAAAAAAATTAATAAAAAATTAAACATTGTTGTTATTGTCCTAAATTAACAGAAAATGCAAATAATTATTTTTTATGGCTTTTTACTTTTTTTGCAGTTTTTTACATCATGGATTGGACTTAAACGGTTTAATTGATCACACTTAACATTTATTCATTTATTTTAGTGGATCAAGCTGTGATTGGACTGCTTTTTGGTTTTTGGATTCTTGCAGCGTCTTGAGGGACTTTGTATCACTTTGGCTCATAGTGTTTGAACATTTGACCTCTAATGACCCGACCGAGTGTGTTTTAGGAGGAAAAAGCTCAGGAATGTGTGCCGTACAGCAGGGTCGGCCTGACAGGACTCTGGTGATCAGATAAAGCCCACTGTACCTGCAGGCGGCGCGTAGAGGAGTTTGTTTAAGTGTCATTACAAGTCAGACTGGACCTCTGTTCGTCCTCAGGGAGGGGAGGTGCTTGTATTTGGACACTGTATCTTCACACACTTTCACAGCCAGGTCATGGTCCAAGCTTCACTTAAATTACTGAGTGAAATAATCTTCAACACACACACACACACACACACACACACACACACACACACACACACACACATATAATTGATGTTGGAACAAAACCAGGACTCACAAATTGATGTACACTTACATAAGTAGGAGAAATTTCTAGCAATTAAAATATACAGTAGTGTGCAAAAGTTTGAGCCATTTAAGCCGCCATTAAGTCAAACTGAGACACATCAACATCAGTATTTACTGTATAAAATTTTTGTTTACTCAAATTTTTATAATTATATTTTTTTGCTCCTGGCTAAACAACTTTTTTTTAATGGAATTTTAAAATTTTCTGATTTAAAAGATATTTCACACCGTACTGTATATATGTAATGTTTGATAAAAGTTTAAACAAATTTTTTATTACAAAATTTTGGCTTATTTCAATCTCACACTGAGACATTTCGCTCATTTTCAAGGACTTTGCTTTGATGTTTTTGAAAGGAAACACACATTGGTAGTGAATAAACTGGCAGAAACTGGTATAATTGGTGTATAATCAGTGATCCAGTGTGAAATTGTAAAATTATTGTACTTTACAGTGTGTTTTGCATGTTTTTGGCCCATTACTGGTTGGGCAAATCCAGTGTTACTGGAGAATTTTAACAAACGCACCCCAGGGCCTCTGGGATCACCAAGCTCCATCCATCACCCTTATCAGCTCACAGCTACACATGTTAAAGTGCTCCGCAATCTGCTGCAGCATCTCAACAACCAGCTTGGACAGACTGAGTCTGCTTCTGTGGGACACACACCTACAAAAAAGTGTGTGAAGGTGGTCGGCGATCCCTGTGACACTTGCTGACGTGGTTTCTGAAGCTCCTTGACTTCTCTATACTATAACAAAATAACATTTTACAGTAGAAATGATGGTTGAATTTGGATTTTTACTGCTCTCTAATTAGTTAAACGAACTTAAAATACTTATGTTTTTAGTTGTATGATGAGTTTTTCACTGTAATGTAGAAAATGTAGGAATCTTTGCTACAGTGTAAGAAAATTAGCAAAATTTAGTTTAATCTTTATCAGGTTGATTGACCTTCAAATTTGCATCATTTGTTTACAAGGCCTGTCGATCTGTTAGCTTACTAATTAGATTTGTAGGTTTGTTAAATTTTATGAATTTTATGTCAAGCACAAACTACTTTTAAAAAGATAAAATGTTGCAAATTTGCTACAAAGTTGTGGGTGGGACTGGCGTTTTTAAACGCTGGTTTCCAGGTCCCCATAAATTTGTTAGATCACTGAACTTCAAACAATAATTTAAAAGAATGTAAAAGACAATACAACAAAACCTGACCAAAACAAACCCGTAGAAGTTCAGTAAAATATTACTATACTAAATATTGAGGCAGCTTTGTCATTTTTATTGCTAAAACATTACATTTTAATTGGATTTTTAAAAATGTTCCTCATATTTCTGGCCAACTCGTCTCCAGATCTTTAGTGGAAAATAGTAGCTACATTTTGCAAAAAAATTTTCTATACCAACCTATTACTTTCGCTATGTAGGCATTTGGTTTTAAAACATTTCAGAAACAAAATAGTTTAAATGTGTAAATGAGGGGAAATTCATTTCATTTTGTACCTAATTCTTCTCATTTCATTGACAATAAAGGACACATTTAATGTGTAAACAAAGATATATTCACTGTTACCTTTGGGTTTACAGTAGTACAGCTTTGGTAATTACACATATTTACTTAAAGTTCCATTCATGTAATTACATATATGTAATTATATAAGCTATACTGCTGTAAACTGGCTATAACATTGAATGCATCACCTGTAGTTACACTGCTCTGTGTACGGTTAATATGTATCTACACAGTGGTAAAGGGAACTTTACAGTTATTCCTTTAAGTTTGATTTTTTTAGTCAATTTGATGTATTTATTAAGTCATTTACAGCCTAAAATATGCACAGAGACCCAGATCAAGTTATAGTTATTAAATCTAAATGTCAACTTCAGTCTTTACTCATGAAATTACATGCTAATACGTTAAAATATGTGTACAATAACATTATTACATTAGGATAAATGTAAAATGTGTAATGTTATTACTCAGAATACACTTATGTAATAGGATATAATTGTACTTACATGGCTAAAACCAGTAGTTGATACATGTTTAAAATTACATAAGCTGCACTACTGTAAACCTGACTACAACAACTGTAAATACATTGTTGTTCCATGTATTGCTAATTTGTAATTAAATAGTGGGACCAAACATTTCTCCCACTGCAGTGAATAACATTTACTGAGTCAGATCTCTGGAAATATAGAAACACTTCAATATCAATAATATCTAGTTTTTAACCCAAAAAGGTTGTAAAAAATATGTAAAAAGTAGAACTTCAGGTGTGAAACCAGTGTCCAAGATTCTGAGATTGTTCTCACATTAGTTTTTATGAACATTCATGGTTCAATATGGTGACGTCCTGTGTATTTTTAATCCCGTGTTAGGTGTGTGTGAGTGAGCGAGACAGGTGATGGCCAGGTGGCTCCAGTCTACAGCCCATCCCTGACCTGCCTGACCTGTGATGGAGAAAAGGTGACCCAGTTCCTTCGCACCTGAGGAAGAACACGCAAAGGTACAGTGGACCCCACATGCTAATGATGAACGCATCCTGCTTGTTAGTAGCTACGTTGCTTCAGACCACTGCCAGCTTCGTGGAGCCAGCCGTATAAAAAGAGGCCTTGCTGGAGCTCCTGTGGTTCGTTGGCCTTGAACAGGTGGATCAAGGCCACCTTGTAGGCGGGTTAGCACAGGCCTAGCAGCTGCAGGGTCTGGCCTTAAAGCGAGGTTGTGTTGTTTGGGGTGTTTTCTACATCTGACAGCTGAGGTTTTCATGGCCTGTAGCTCCAGGTGGAGCTCAGCTAGCTCAAGCTAACACTGCTGAAGTTAGGCTAGTGTGAGGGTTAGAGGTCGGGAAACGTTGGTAAAGTGTAAGTTAACAGGGTGAGCATCTCCAGTGGACGTACACTGGACCTTCACTGCAGCAGGACCACACTGCAGGGTACGTCAGGTCAAGTTCAAGTAACGAGACAACGTTCCTCCAGGACCACGGTGCTACAGGAAACACGGGACCACAGAAACTACACAGCTACCAACATAAAGTACAGCGAAGGATGTGAAAACACTGCAGGACAGTGGAAAGACCGGCAGTGACCAGAGCACAGTTATGGGTCTACCAGTAAACAATGACACATTGTAGATCAACACCACGTGTACACAGTGTAGACGAGTAACACATTTGATAATGATGGTAGTGTGTGAAAATTGAGTAAGGTACCGTCCCGCTACACTGCTCCCCGGGCGCTGTTGATAGCTGCCCACTGCTCCACGTGTGCACGTGTGATGGGTTAAATGCAGAGGTCACATTTCGTTGTGGTGCTTGAGTTTGTTCACAATGACAAGGAGTCACTTTGACTTTCACTAATCACTGTTCCATTAAAAAAAAATCGCTCATTTTGAATTTGATGCAGCAACACATGTCCAAAAAGTTGGGACGGGGCAACAAAAGGCTGGAAAAATGAGTGTTACTTTACAGCTCGAGGGACATTTTACAGCCAGTCAGCAACAGGTCAGTGACATGATTGGGTATAAAAAGAGCATTGTAGAGAACTGGAGTCTCTCAGAGGTGAAAGTGGGTGGAGCCTCAACAATCTATGAAACTACTGGTATCTGTGGTAACAATTTCAGAATACAATGTAAAATTGTGGAGATTTTGAATATCTCATGATGTAACGTCCATATGAAAGGGACAAAGCTGAAAATCTGTACTGGATGCCTGTGATGTTCAGTTCCTCAGGCAGCGCTGCGCTAAACACAGGCCTGATTGTGTCATGGAAATCACGGCAGGGGCTCGGGAACACGTCCAGAAATCACAGTCTGTGATCTCACACAAGCTCCATCCATCATGCAGAGAAGCCACATTTAAAATGGACTGAGAGAACGTGGAAAACGTTTCTGTAGTTCAGACGAATAAAAATGTAGATAAATCTAGATAATGTTTGGGTGTTTGTTTTTGTGTAAATTGTGTTGTGGTTTTTGATGTTGATAATGTCTTTGTAGCGTCTTCGGGTTGATGGTGTTTTGATGTTGATATTTTGATGTTGATGTTTTGGTGTTGATGTTGTTTTGGTGTAAATTGTATTTTGATGTTGTTAATGTCTTTGTGTTTGTAGTGTTTTCGGGTTTATGGTGTTTTGATGTTGATATTTTGGTGTTGATGTTTGGAGGTGGTTTTTTGGTGTTGATGTTGTTTTGGTGTAAATTGTGTTTTGATGTTGATAATGTTTTGGTGTTTGTGGTGTTTTTGGGTTGATGGTGTTTTGGTGTAAATTGTGTTTTGGTGTTGAAAGTGTTTTGATGTAAATTGTGTTTTGATGTTTATAATGTCTTGGTGTTTGTGGTGTTTTTGGGTTGATGGTGTTTTGGTGACGACGGTGTTTTGGTGTTGATGGTGTTTTGGTGTTGATGGTGTTTTTGGGTTGATGGTGTTTTGGTGACGACGGTGTTTTGGGTTGATGGTGTTTTGGTGTTGATGGTGTTTTGG
>JBBPDA010090023.1:0-11854 GCA_037974385.1 Arnoldichthys spilopterus
CCAGGCCGGGACTCGAACCTGCGACCTTCAGGTCACAAAGGCAGTGTCCTAACCACTAGGCCACCACTGCCCAAAAACAGCTCTATTCATCGCAGACTTCGATTTTATGACCACAGCCCACAAGCGTTTCATATTTATAGTGAATGCATCTTTTCTGGACAATCTCAGAAAGTTCTAAAAGATTCCAGAAAGTTCTAGAAAATCCTGGACAGCTGCAATCCATTTGCAAGCAAGGGTGTCAAGGCTGTGTAGAAATGTAGAAATAAACCAAGTACAGAGAAAACTAACCCACATATGTTTTATCACATTGCTTTGTTGTTCCCATCATATAGATTTTCCTTTGTACAAATGTCTGTTTTCTCAGTAATCTGCCTATCCACTCGGACTAAAGAACGCTGCAATCAGACGTCAGGATGCTCAGGGGGAACTCACTGCAGTTAAACCACACTAAACATAATCTACTGACTGATGTCGGTTATTGGAATGTTTTGGGGGCAAACTCATAACTCATATTCCCTGGGACCTTCTCTCATCTAAAAGCTGCACTTCATAATCAAAGCCTAGGTCAATGATAGATCCTGTGCACTACAGTTACGCATGTTGTCCAGGAAGGGGCCATTTGAGTTTGCCTTTGGCGTACTAGTGGGAGGTCTTCTCACCGTGTCTTGGCCAATTCCGCAGAGAAGATTGTGGTGCAGAAGAACAACTGCGCTTGTCTGGGTACCCAGCACTCGGCACGGACAACACAGCAGAAGCCCCTCCAGCAGCCTTCATAAATCCAATTAGCTCACACTTTGGAGGAGGGATGACATGAGTGCAGCTGTGCGGCACTCAAACTAAGAACTTCCTATTCTTGATAGCAAACATGAGGATCATGATCTATTAAGGGAACAGACTTAAAAAATCTAATTACCAACACGGGAGATCATTTTCCACTTACCTTGGATAACCTTAGATCAACAAATACATGTTTGGGGTTCAAATTTTGCTTCATTAGTTAAGCAGTGACGCTACGATGCTAACATTGCTCACAAACACCAGAATTCAATAGTCGCCCAAATCATTTCCATAGATACGTCTTCAAAATTTCTCTTAACCTACTTAAACTGCATCTTCAACGTGTGGTTTAGGACATGGTATGACTTATTGTGAACTATAAATATTAACAAAACATTACTGTGTACCTTAACACTGTGCACAGGCATTTAACACAATAGTCTAAATTCACTTCAGGAGTTGGACTGATCTTTTGAGTGATCGCGCTCATATTATTTTGTAACAGGTATAGGTATGTGGATAAAGATCAGTCTTTTTTACAGCTGCTTTGCGAACACCAGCCGTGGTGTTGGCTGAAAAGGCTATTTGTTCTTCTTTCCCATTTTAATAGCTCACAGGAAGTCATACTGTTTCCTCAACCACATCAAGAAGTCAAAAAACTTGAGCCCTACAGAGCTGATAAATGCCGTAACAGTTTTAAACCTATAGCTTCAATATATGTAAATGAATCATGCCACTGTGTTACCTATCTATTTATCCATTTATCCATCCATCCATCCATCCACCTTAGCATCTATGCATCCATCTATGCATCCATCCATCTATCCATCCATCTATGCATCCATCCATCCATCCACCATCCATCCATCCATCCATCCATCCGTCTATCTATCTATGCATTCATCTATCCACCATCCATCCATCCATCCACCCATCCATCCATCCACCATCCATCCATCTATGCATCCATCCATCCACCATCCATCCATCCATCCATCCATCCATCCATCCATCCATCCATCCGTCTATCTATCTATGCATTCATCTATCCACCATCCATCCATCCATCCATCCATCCACCATCTATCCATCCATCCATCTATCCACCATCCATCCATCTATGCATTCATCCATCCATCCATGCATCTATCCATCCATCCATCCATCTATCTATCTATGCATTCATCTATCCACCATCCATCCATCCATCTATCCAACCATCCATCTATCCACCATCCATCCATCCATCCATCTATGCATTCATCTATCCACCATCCATCCATCCATCTATGCATTCATCTATCCACCATCCATCCATCTATGCATTCATCTATTCACCATCCATCCATCTATGCATCCATCCATCCATCTATCCATCCATTCATCTATCTATCCATCCATCCATCCATCCATCCATCCATCCATGCATCTATCCATCCATCTATCTATCCATTCATCTATGCATTCATCTATCCACCATCCATCCATCTATGCATCTATCCATCCATCTATGCATCTATCCATCTATCTATCCATCCATCCATCCATCCATGCACCTATCTATCCATCCATCCATCCATGCATCTATCCATCCATCCATCTATCCATCCATGCATCTATCCATCCATCCATCCATCCATGCATCTATCCATCCATCTATCCATCCATGCATCTATCCATCCATCTATCCATCCATGCATCTATCCATCCATGCATCTATCCATCCATGCATCTATCCATCCATCCATCCATGCACCTATCTATCCATCCATCCATCCATGCATCTATCCATCCATGCATCTATCCATCCATCCATCCATCCATCCATCCATGCATCTATCCATCCATGCATCTATCCATCCATCCATCCATCCATGCATCTATCCATCCATCCATCCATCCATGCATCTATCCATCCATCTATCTATCTTTCCATCCATCTATCTATCTTTCCATCCATCTATCTATCCATCCATCTATCCATCAAGAGAATAAAACTGAAACACTCCACACGGATTGACTGTTCAAAAGGAAGCTTTGCAGAAAGAATAAAAAAAAAAAAAATCCAACTTTTTTGACCTTTCAAACCTCTAAGCCACAGCACCAAACATGATCACAGTCTCTCAGTCCACAGCTTTCATTAAAATTTGCCTGATTCGATCAAATGCTCTAATGGTTCACTGCAAGCTGCTGATGAGTGAAAGGCCTTTATTCTTTCCTAATGAACTCTAAATGAAAGGAGAGGAGGTTTTAGGCCAATAACCGAGCTTGGAGGAAGACAGTCTGAGCAAAAGATTTGACACCAAGACTTTTAATGAGCTTTGGAATTGACGCTAATCACGCTGGAGTCATCATTCTTTCAGCCCGGATATCAAATGCCATACAAAGTGAATAAATTAGCCCTTATCGGACACAATTCCTGGCTTTGGGCATATTGTAATATCCATGTTTAAAAGAGTGTGGCCTGACTTCTCAAAATTCATATGGTGTGGAGCTCAAAATTTCTATCTCAGGCATTACCACATCTCATTTTTGCCCACGTCTGCAAATGCTTTCGCTCATACTGATCAGGAGAACGCGATGCCAGCTTGGTTTGAAGCTAGTGCTTGTATTGCGACCCTCAAAGACCAAGGGTATGTCATAAGTGCTTTATTACAGTGTTAGTGCCAAGGCTGTGCTCTAATATTCCCCAATGTCCTGAGATCAGATGTGTGTAGAAAACGGAATCTTTCCACAGTAGTTCCGACAGCCTAGTTTGGGCATAGTGATGAGCAGAGTAGGCCTTTTGTCATCAACAGCACTTATCCGTCACATGCCATGCACCTAAAGCCAAGTGCACACTACACAATCGTAACCTCGATTTCTCACTCACAGGCAATTTTTTGGGGATTAGAGAAGAAAAACATCGACCTTGGAGACAAATTACTGCGTGCAGCCATGATGAACATTCGTGGAGCCTGAATGGTTCAGTAGCGCAAATTTGTCAGTCAATATTTTTATGCATGTTTGACATTTTTGCTGCTGATTTGTTCAGTGTGAGCTTCTCTACAACAAGGAGTATGAGCAGTGATGAGCAGTAGCCTAGAAGAGCACAGGTAAACTCTCAGGGAGCAACAATTAAAGCAATAAAACTAAGAAATATTGCAAAATACTAAGCCAGGCTGCTGCTCACTGCTTAGGCTCGGAGCAGTATCTTGACAATTTTCTCACCTTTGGCCACTTGTGTTCTTAATGGACCAGGTAAACAGGGTGGGGCTGTAATGCTACAGGTAATATCACAAATCCTTGCTTAAAAAGAACAGATTTTTCTTTCTCTCCGGTCATTTTCCCCCTAAAATTAGTACAGGAACAACTACAGCACGTTTCGCCCACTGGTCACATTTGTTTCTGTGATGCATTGGGATTTTGTCCCGTGTCTTGGATCCCTCTGGTAAACGTAGCGTTTCAGCCTCACCTCCAATCACCACTACGTTAAGCAAACAACATGTTGCAGGTCATGAAGGTTGAAAAGTACAAACAGTAAATTGATCAGGAGATTCCTTCAAATGTAAACAATTTTTTAAACTAGTTATTTTATTTATATGGAACTATTTCATCTATTAATAGCTAAGTACATGGATATTCCAATAGCTAATCAAATACTGATGTGTCAATATGTTGTATGAACTCAAACTGGGCACCAACCAATTACAGCAATTCAATGTTGTTCTGTGGAGCTCGGTTTTTTTAAGACAAATGTCAGAATCCTCATTTTTAAAGGCTTTAGCGTCGTTTTGCACCACTTTCATTAAGGAGATGCCTCGGGGAGACATGTGACCATGGAAACAAACAGTAAACAGACGTAATCTTTTGCATATTAACACACAGGTGCAGTCATGTCAACATGATGCCCTCTCAAATTTCGAAAAAAAATAATAATTGAGAGTGGGAAAGACGAGCTTTGAAAGGATTAGTGTTAAATAGGGCAGGTGAAAAAAAACAAGGACTAGTTTCATGGTTGCACACATTCAGTGCACTCCAGCGCAGTGATGCTCCTACAGGCACCCAAGATGTCCAGAATTTTTTCTTCAAACCTGTGTGTTAGTTGCTGGAATTGAACAAAATCTGGGACTGGCTGGAGGTGCCCGAGAGCTGGTTTTATTACCACAGATCTAGTGAAGAAATCATGAATTTTATGGTCATACAGACTTCCAGAGTCTTGCCAAATCTTAGGCTGTAAGACTTTTTCATTGTGTTAACAGAAACTGCTTCAAGTCGGAGTCTTACTCAAGTTCATCAAAAGTACAGAGCAACTTCCATCTTTAACTTGGCTATTTTTAGCAATAAGAAAATCAAAGATTTGTGCAATCATGGTTTTCCCACAACCTGAAGTAACTGCCTTTACTTACTGGATGCCTTGTTTAAAACATCACAAACTAACAGAATACATGTAATGTGTGTGTATCTCTGTGTGTACATCAAGAATACGCTTTGATTCTCAACCAGACCGAATTATGCCAAAACTGGCATTAGAAATGTCAGTGCAAAACCCGTGAAGGTCTGCAAAAAGCAGATGATAATTCATTGAGTTCAATCCATGTAGATGTCACGGTTCTCGATTGTGTTCATCCTTTATCCAAACCACACTAGAGTCAGCTGGGTAGCAGAACGAGACTGACCTCATAGCATGGTTACAATACACTTATTTTGTGCTTGTTTTAAATCAAACCAGTGTCAACCAAACTAATAAAAAGAGTAAACACTTCTTCATGCTTGAATGTTTGCTGCTCATCCACTTAAAACACAGTATAATGATCTCAGTAAGCTCTTTCACATGACCGAGAGCAGTTAGCGAAACCTTCACTAAGATCATTAAATGAACTGAGAATTCAGTCAGAAACAAGGTGCTTACCAGACTATCAAGACCACCTCCTAGAAGGTCCACAGCACCCATCTGCATTGAGGACACCTGTGGCACATTGACTGGGGGGCCCAGGTCCAGGTTGAGGAGATCACCCAGAAGGTCACCCTGTGATGGGATAACCTGGGGCTGGTCAATTGGGGCTGCTGGGCCAGCACTGATCGGGCTCTCCCCGGTGTCAATGCTATGGAAAAGAAAGACACAATGTGACTGGGGAATGACTGAACATGGTGTAAACACCCAGACAAACCAATTAGCCATTGTTCTTATTCAGGGAATGACAATATAGCTGTTATGTGTCAAGGCCGCCTTTGTCCCCGTCAGCTGACAGCAATACATTGAAGTAATGTGTCTACCTCAAATTTAGTCCAAAAACAAAATTCAATATATGACAAAATGATATATTTACTTCATTCAAACTGTCAGGAAGAATTAAGAAAGCAAATAAATTCGGGCTACAGCTCAGTTTCACTTCTACGTCGGTTTGGTTCCACTCCCTCATCGCCAATGAAGGTTCCATCTGTTAGACAAGCAATTCTCCCTTTATGGGCCAGTGAAAGCCATATAGCCACTGCAGTCTACAGCAATGTGTGGAAATGACAAATCTTATACAGCATTATGGAGTAGTAAACAGCAAGGAGAACCAAAAAAAGTTGCAACAACAACAAAAATCCACAACTTACCTGTTTCAGCCTTTAGTTGATTAGCTACTTTAAATTATTAAGTTATATTAAATTAATGCACCTTTTAAAATTCGATTCACATCTCACAAAATAATCCTTCCCCTGTCAGTACCTGCCATGCTGGATGGGCAAGTGCTTTCGGTGGATGCCGTGGCTGCCCTCGACAAAAGCGTTGGGGGGTTTGTGGTAGACGGAGGCCAGCGAGCCGATGTGGCAAATGAGCTCATCCAGCAGGGTGGGCTCGATCAGGTCCGTCTCCTCCGAGATCAGAGGCTTCTCGGACAGTACCACTTCTTTGGCGGTCACCGGGTCAGTCGAGAGCAGACGCCAGTAGATATAGCCACGGTCACGCAGGTCTGGGTTATCGGAGTCCTGAGAAAGAGAAAACCAAACGTTAAAGGTCAGTGGATTTTGTGATACAAGAGAGTGTTCAGTTGCTAACAGGAGTAAATTTGCGGACAAGAGATTAGATGAGATTAGTCTTCGTCACTGCACGAAGAACAACAAAATGTGTAACAGTCCTAAGGTGAACTCGCAAATAACATCATTGAAAAGGTAAAAGTAGAAAAGGTCAATTCACAATACTATGATACGATACACATCAAAGATTGGACAACCATACAATGTAATTTAGGAGGGACCTAATATAATAAAGCAGCCAAGTATATTACCTGAGTCTACTGCACATATCAAATTAGTAGTGAATAAAGTGCAGAACGAATGTTAACATGTAAGATAAGATGAGAGAACCTTTTATTAGTCCCACAAGTGGGATATTTGCAAAAGCGTAAGCCGCCGAATATGAGGTAACTCTAATCTACTCTACAATGTCTATCCACTCACCAGGCAAGCCGTTCCCTAATTAAGCCCTATGATATGGTGTACAGGGGAATCGAACCCTGCTCCAACTACCTATATTCAGTGGCTAATCCCATTAGAGGGAACAATGTATACTGTAGTATGTGTATTGCAATAGCAACTACAGTGAGACCATAGAACAGTCCAATAAAGCAGCTAAATATTATACCTGGGTCTACTGCACATACAAAATTAGAAGTGTAAACATGCCATTCCAGTGTATAAAAGTGTTGTTTGTGCTGGTTGGTCAGTGCAAGTTGTTTGGTTTTGTTAATTTCTCTTACAGCTTTAGGGTAGAAACTGCTGTTAACTCGGTTTGTTCGTGAAGGGATGAACCATCCACCAGAGGGCAAAAACTCCAACAAGTGGTATACAGGGTGGGAAGGGTCTTTCACAATGTTAGTTGCTTTCCCTGAACAGCAAGACCTGAAAAGTTCTTCCAAGAAGGGCAGTATGGAGCGAAAGCTTTTCTATGAAGAGTTTATGACCCTCTGAAGGGCTCTCCTGTCTCCCACTGAGCTGCTGGCATACCACGTAGATGTGCAATGTGAGAGCACTCTCTCAATGGAGCAGCAGTAAAAGGACACCAGCAGCTACTCCCCCTCAAGTTATTTCCCCTAAGAATCCTCAGGAAATAAAGAGACTCTGCTGTGCTTTCTTGACCACCACTGCGGTGTTCGTGGACCAGGAGAGATCCTTCACCACCTGTGTACCCAGAAACTTGAAAGCAGGAACCCTTTCCAATCGTGCTCCATTGAGGAGCATCGGGTTAAGGTTTGTGTTGTGCCTCTTAAGTCTTATTATTGGTTCCTTTTGTTCTTTTGTCGTTTTGGTGGAATTTAGAGTGACCCTGTGCTCAGTGCATCGGGCTGTCAGTCTTTGAACTTCATCTGTCTAAGCTGCCTCAGAACACTGCTACTCCAGTGCAGTGTGTAAGCCAGTGCCGATGCATCTTCTGTAGACCTCTTCGCTCTCTACGCATACTGGTGTGGGTCCATGGTGGCACAACTTTGATGCATCACAGATTCTACATGTGTGTCGCAGTCCATTTTTTTAATCCCACCACTACTTTATCAATAATGAGCAACAAGCGAAACCACAGAGTGAGAATTAGGCTAGTGTTGCATCACCATGATGATTTAGTGCTCTTGTGAGAAGATTGTGGTAACAGCATAATTTAAATCCTTCTGAGGCAGAAAAATTAATGTAAAATGACTGTCTCACCTGAGTGGCCAGACTGAGCACTTGCTGTACCAGCTCCTGTGTCTCAGAGGGCTTCTTCAGGAACAGCTTCACTATGGCAGTCAGCAGCGTAAGTTGAACCTATAGGTAGAAAAGCTTTGCATCAGAGTCAACACACATACACAACCTGGCCAAAAAACCCCAAGAAGGTCCTCTTAGAGACTGCTGAGAATACTGGAACTTGGTAAAGGACTGTCCAACACATTATTTAAACTTGAAAAGATAGTGAGGACTTGTCAACTTCACAGACAAAAAAATGTGGTTGGAAAAATTCTTGGTGAAGTGTAATCATGAGGTGGACAGGAAAACTCAGCAATGTGACAAGGACTCACAGGACTGAGACACAGACTGAAGAGCTTAACCCAACATAGTCTTTGTGCTGGGGACCTGAAGGTCGCAGTCCCGGCTCAGGCACTACTGAGGTACCCTTGAGCAAGGTACCGTCCCACTATTTTGGATAAAAGCGTCAGCCAAATGAATAAAATGTAAATGTAAATGTAAATGTAGTCTTTAGATTGCTCTGGAGTAGTCTGACTACTGGAAACTTAATGAAGCTCAGGATGGAAATAAACGCTGTGACTTTGCATAAAAGTTGTTGAAGCAATGGCGCAGTGAATGTGCACCACAATCAAAGCAAAAGGTTGTCCAGCAAAATATTAAAGTGTGTGACTTTTTTTGACCAGCCAATGTGCAATGTTCACTTTATCATGATGTTTTAGGTATGTCCTTTAGTGAGTTAGTCAACATGCCAAATAATAAATGCTACATTTTACAGCAAGGTATATCAATATGCAGTGGATGCAGTCTTTAGTTAAGAGTAGGGCTGCAAATTATTATAGCTTTGCCACATACGTCCCTCACAATTTAATTGGTATTACAAGCAACTTGTTTGTCTACGGTAAAACAAAAAACCTTTAGCTCCTGCAAAAAGACTAAAAAAAACTTTACAATATGTATTATATGAAAATTAAAGTTTTTTGGGCTTAATGACACGAACACTAAAATGACAATGTTTTATCCTGACTTTTAAATTAAGACATATCATTTCCTTTACTGTACCATGACGTACCCATTAAATTATTTTAAAACACTACATTATACTACACAAATTATGTCTAAAAAGACCACACTTTTATGACAAAATGCAAGCTGTAATAAACCTCAGGTACCCGACTCTTCAAGCATCTGATGAAATTATGTTTCAAATCCACGAGAGAAATTCTCAGCCAGAACAGAGACACAGACCTGAGTGCTCTCGTCATGGAAGCCCTCCAGGAAACTCTCCAGAAGCTCATCGGCGTTGTCAATTCTCTCTGCATATTCACCCACAATCCAGATCATGGCAGCGCGAGCGTCTGGCTCGTCAAGAGAGTCCAGGTTCTCGCACAAAGTTGCAATGATGCTCTCATACCTAAAAAGACGAGAGGGGAATAAAAGATAAAGAGTGTTAAATACGACCAAGCACTGGAACATCTAAAGACACATATGCATGACGAATATATACATAAAAGTGCGTAGACTAAAATAAAAATGTAAACTAGGAGTGTGTGAATGATGAATAAGTATTTTAAAAGGTGTGAAACAAGAACATTCAAGCACATAATGCAACGATTTAATGGAGAAGATTCATACATTGTGGCAAAATATACAAACATATATAATGGTGGAATTGATTATTAGAACATTCAATAAACTCTACACTCATTTCTTTCCAAACGCAAAACGTTTATTGTTTTTATGACTATATTATAGCACTGACTTGTTTGGGTACTTGCGGAAGATGTCCCTAATCACCACGATGGCCTCCTGCACCACATAGTTCACCTTTGTCTGGATGAGGTCCAGCAGGGTGCTGACACAGCGCTCGGCTGATTGCTAGAGAGAGAAAGAGCGAGAGAGGTAGGTCTGAGTAAGTATATAGCAAACTAAATTGCTATGATCTGTGACGACTTACAACTTAAATATCAGCAGCAAATTACAAGTGCTAAATCGGTTCAAGTAGGTCAGGGATAATAGAAAACGCCCCTTAAGGAGTTATGGGTCTTTTTATGGCATCAATGCATCAGACCTCCACTTTGATGGCGCAGCGTCCAATTGCCCGGACTGCCTTACGGACGAAATCCACGTCCACCTCGGTGGCATATTCTTTAAGCTCAGCCAGAACCTGGGAATGAAACAGAACCTTTTCAATGCAGCTGCAAAGACAGGGCTTTTCGCTCTGTACGTGTTCATCTGTGTTTATCGAGAAGCTCCGCGGAGGAATGAACACAGCGATGAAATCTGAGAAGACTTCAAAGCAGATAGACACCATAAGGTGAGAGGCAGGATTTTACCAGCGGAGGAAAAATATTTACAGTGTCTTGGCAGTGCCAGCAGGGAGATTTAAGTCTTACTCTGTGGACACTGGGGCTTGTCTGAGCATGCTTGCTCTGTCTAACGCAACGATTCCCTGGCAGCCACTGAACAGACAGGCAATAATGCTGTAACACAGGCTCCCGTTGGGCACCGTTCCAAGTGGTGCAATGGATAGTAAAAGTCGGAATTCCTCATGCGAGCTGTAACTGCACAGAGAAACAAGCCTGGAGTACAAAGCAAAGACTTAAATACTTTAGTGCAGCATACCAAAACCATAAATCAGACTGTAAAAATGAAGACCGTGAACATGCTAATCCATATTGTGCTGAAATCTGGAAAATTCTAAAGGCTTCACAAACCATTGTACCAGTATGCTGTAGTTAGCAGGCCTCTTTCAGCAACCAGCAACTGACCTCCTATTTTATTCACCAATAGGTGAATAAAATCGGATCAGGGGGTAAAACTGGACAGACATTTCTAGCTATGCATCCAATTGCCAGGTCAGGATTACATTTTTGGTCACAATTTGTGGTGGGCCCACTGTCAATCAGCTGGCTGATAACACAGGAAGTTCTTGTTAACGTGTGGTTGTATTGTTAATAGCGGAAGTAGGTAATAATCTTAAGAAAACTGCTGTTTACATGCTGTAGCATGTTTTTTTCCCCTCTTTTCAACATTACTGTCTGGGGAGGTTTTTTCCACTGTTGACTGAGAACAAGCCAAGAGAATTTTCACTGCCGCAATGGAGTTTGACTGCTCTGTGGGCAGGGAGACGTTTCACCATGACGGCAGAGACTGGCTGGGCTGCAAGCCAGGAGACTTTACACCAAGGTAGAGGAGATTGGCTGGGCCACAAGCCGGGAGACTTTGCACCGCTCTTATGAGAGTTGTCTCCTCACCAGCTGGGAAACTGTGTGGGTGTGTGTTTGTTATTGATTTGTAGCTTTGTTGGGTTTGAGAAAGGTGGCACACACACACACACACACACACACACACACACACACACACACACACACACACACACACACACACACACACA
>JBBPDA010090054.1:0-11853 GCA_037974385.1 Arnoldichthys spilopterus
AGCTCCCAGTGTGAGTGAGAATGATGTGTTAGTTCATTGAATTGAACGGGGCTTCAGGGTCGACAGACGTGAATCAGTTTTCATCTGATTGTTGTAAAGATGCTGCGTCAAGTTTACAATTAATTATGGAAATGTAGTGAAAGTAAACAAGAATGGACAAAATGTCCAGTTGCAGAACTAGCGCGATTAGTCTCCTCAGTTCCTAAACGATGAAAACGTGTAATTAAAGGAAAAGGTGATGTAACATGATGGTAAACTGCTTCTGTCCAAGGTTTTGTTGAGTGCGTAGCAGCATCACACTCTAAATGTGTAAATATTTACAAAATACAGTAGATTTGGTCAGTAAAACCACTGAAAATCTTAATAATTTTAACAAAAGGTTCTCGTGAACTGCAGCTTGTGTCATTGCATTTTGAAAAATTGCTAAATTTTTTAAAATGTACATATCTACCTTAGCTTTATTTTTTTTTTTACATCTTAAACAATGAAAATACACAGAATGTGCAGGGAAAGGAGGAAAATGTGCCCTGTGCTCGCTGCTGGGAACAGGGCACTTACTTTGACTGAGAAAATCTACCAGACATGTCCTTTGAAAAGGGGTGCACTAACTTTCGCATGAAACACACACCCACATGCACATGAAAGGGAACTGCAGTGAAACAACCGAGCTGAATTCATCAGGTGAGAAAAACAGGCCTGTCGACAAGAAATAAGCAGATCCTCCTGGTAAAAAAACACTGAGCCCATAAGATGAAGCGGAGCGACATGCGCCAGTGAGACACCAGAGGTCTCACCATGAAACCATGAGTCACGGTGTTATGAACAGTGTGTGGCGGTGATCCTTCCACGCCTCCTTCCCTGAAACTCTATCCGCAGCATCTCGAAACCAGCGGGCGGTCTTTCTAACGTCAGGTAGAGACGGAAGGATCAGGGGGCCGGACTCTGAGTAACAGGAGCTCCTGTGGTAAGATACGGGCGGATTCATGCTCAAACTATGCGATGGTGGTGAAAGAACTGAGATTTGGACGGGCAGATGGTCAGATAGTCGGAAAGGGTGGGCACGTGTGAAGCAATGACTCTCTGGGCTCTCAACCCACCAAGGCAATGCTTCTGTCCCATTTTACCACAGTGTTGTGCTAGCTGAGACTGCCCAGTCTGTCCTGCCTCTCATCATTGTCCTGTCCCCCATTTCAGTCTGGTTGAAGGTGGCCCAGTTCCTTTAGATACACCGTCATTTTAAGGCCATTTTTTTCCAACTGCAGGCACTGCAGTGCAATCTGTATGGGGTCCGAGTGGGCTAATCTAACATGCTTTTGTCACATGCATCCTGGTGTAGGGATCCCCGGGGCAGCCAGCTTTTATTATACCATCTATTAATTATAATTATTATTATTATTATTATTCAAATTGTGTTTTCCTCACACACTGTGAACAGTGAGCAGCATTTAACCCATCCATGACTCTAGTGTACATTCACCAGGTGCAGGAGCAGTACCCGGTTGGCAGCTAAGGGGTTGGGTTTCTTACCCAATGGCATTTCAGTCATGGACGTGGGAGGTAGAAAGTGCTGCTTACTCATCCATCCCTTCCCACATTTTTCCAGGGAATGAACCAGTGACCCTCCGGCCTCCCTCTTTTCGAACCATTAGGCAATGGATGCCCCTAGTGTGTATTGGTGGTAGTGCTACATGAGGTGACCAGATAAAACTAAATGTTCAATGCAAAGTGATAATGTCTGTTAGTTTACCATTAATAAGTGACATTAGCCATCATCTCAGCAATATCTCAACAACTCGATAAATCCTGCATATTATATTCTTTCAAATGTTCCCAGCTCTTATAGCAGTGCTCATGACAATAATTACCAATCATCATAAAGTGTAATTGCAGCGGAGGCATGTTTGATTAGCAGGGGCCTTGGCGATCTTCTTTGGTTAAGCACTCCTGGGGAGGGCAACAATGATCCTGAAGTTCTTCTTCTATTTGCCCTAAGTCTGTCTGAGTTCAAACTCTTTAGAGGTGTTTTACTGACCTTTTATCTTTCTGAGCTCCTCACAAGTCCCTTCTTAGTGCCATGAACCACTGCACATTTGATGACCGAGATCCCACGCCATTGACTCTAACTTCACCTTTAAATCTGATAATCCTAGAGGTTCACACACTTCTGCCATCCAAAGATCTGTAGAAATATAATAAGTTAACACACTTTCAACCACCGCTGAACCTGTGATACTACATAAAATACACTGCCTGACGCCAGAGACGTTTTGAGCAGATTTTGGAATAAAGCACCTTAATATGAGCCAGAACATTTGAGCTTCAGTCTTGTTTGTTTTACGTTATATTTCTGTTTACAACGGTGGTGAACGAAACCAGACGTCCAGTTCCTCTGAAAGCTTCCTCTCAGAAAGTTCTTCTAGAAACTGCTGGAGAAGATGCTCTCCTGATGCCTGAGACATTGTTCTACCAGAGTTTGGAGAAGCTTCTGGGCCTAAAACTGAACCCATTCATGGTGGAGGGATACGTGCAGCGCGTTGTGGGACAAAATAGACCCCCAGTGTGATTTAGTAAAGATTCACTATTTAACCATCATCAACAGTCCATAGAGACACGTGGAGCTTCACTGGGGGCTGGAGAGGACAGAACACGGCTCGGTTTGTGTTGGAGACGTGACGTCTGGTTTCATTCACCACCACTGTAGAGGAATGTGAGTCTCTGCAACGAACCATTTTACATCACATGACACTGTTTACACATCAAACACTGAATATCAGGAATTAAAAAAAAAAAATAATTAGTTGAAATAAGATTTGATTTGTTAAGTCTGACTTTTTTAAGCCGGGCTTTTAGAAAAATCATGACTTTATTTTACATTTTGTAATTGTATCATGTTTCATAACCTCAGGTTTTTATAGGTTTACCAAGTTTTCCATTTTTCTTTGATCTATTTATCCTATATAATATATATTGCATATGATGTCATTATCTACTTTTTGTCTTCGTAAGCAAAGCATATGACTGTGATCCACAATGTTGTCATAGTTTCCAGAAAAACAAAAAAACTTGCATAAGGTGGGCCCCAGAGCGGAAAGGGGGGCGAGAATAAAACAGAGAGAATGAGAGAGAGAGAGAGAGACAGAGGGCAAGTCAAGTCTCGCCTCCTTCGCCCGCCCAAACATCCCCTCCCTCACATTCCTCTAGAGGAATACAAAAGGACTCTCCATCGCAGCTGCACCACCTGTAGACCTGCTTCGCCATCTCTCAGAGCTGAGACTCCAGACCCTGCGTCCAGAACCTCTACACGAGCGTCCGGCTCTTCTGATCTAATCCAGGTACTGAGAACGTTCGCTCTCTCCCTCTCTCTGCAGCGGCGGACGCCGCCGCCTCAAAATTATTACATTTTTCGTAAGCAAATAATTTCGTAATAAATTCATAAACAGTTATTTCCCAAATTACTGAGCATTTTAAAGAAAAAACAAAAGCGAGGAAAGATGTTTTAACGTGGATTTAAGCGGAAAATATAAGGTATTTATATGTATTTGTAATGTTGTGTATTTTTTGTGTGTAGTAATAGTAATAATTGGTAAAACATGATGTAGTGTAGATTCAAGATTCAAGATTCCAGAGGTTTATTTGTCACATACATAGTACAACATGTAGTAACATGTGCCCTGATCGTTCCTGAGAAATATATATAAATAGTAAAGTTAAAGGAATTTAAAAGTAAAAAATATTACAAAAGAATAGAAAATGTGTTATAAAATGTAAACAGGTAAAAAAAACCCTATAATAATAAGAAACGACACTAAATAATAAACCTAACAATATACAG
The DNA here is from genome assembly GCA_037974385.1 of Arnoldichthys spilopterus. Taxonomy (NCBI): domain Eukaryota; kingdom Metazoa; phylum Chordata; class Actinopteri; order Characiformes; family Lepidarchidae; genus Arnoldichthys; species Arnoldichthys spilopterus. Next base: position 3,833 of record JBBPDA010090054.1, read on the forward strand.
AATAACCAGTTTAAACAGTAAATACACACCCTTAACAACATAGACAGACCAGATGAGTTTTACAGGTGATTTGCCAGAATATACAGAATATAGAAAGTGCAGATAAGCTAAATGTCAGTATATCTATAATACAGTGAGGGATATTATTTCTAAAATATGGTAAAAATGTTTCTTGGAGCAATGCCGGAGAGGAACCCCATTTGGCTCCATAAAGAACCTTTCGATAGATCCTTTTCTACCGGGGAACGTTTGTTAACGTGTAACGAATTTAAACGTAGAGACGATATGAACGTATGTCGTTCTCTTGCGGTAGAACTGAGAATTTGAGAGTTTAGACACTTTTTCACAGCTCAGTCTGGGTTTCTTGCTCTGCAGACATCGTTTTCTTACCACACTTTCCACTTCCCCCACATCCTGTGAACAGAGTCCTGTGTAGCCGTTCAGTGCATGCGATGTTTTGGACGTGTGGGTTGATGTAAACTGCTGCTTCTGTTCTTCTCAAAGACTCTTTTTACCATAAAATCCTCCATGAAAGGTGTTTATTTGAGTGGAATGAAGCCAGCTCGGCTGCCTGTTGCCACTTTTTGGGTTGAAGGGACCATGTCTACAGCGTCTACAGGCGCCTTGATGGGCGTTCGGCCTCTTGGTCAGCAGGGCCACTGCTAGAACCGTTGAGCCCTATTTAAGATCTTAACAATGAGCCTTCGATGTTCTGTTTGGGATGGTGCTCTCTGGGGGGAACCGTGTCGGTGTTGGGCTCTCGGAATCATCTTCACATCGTCCAACGCGTACGATGCCCCTGCCTTATCTCTTAACCACCCACTGCCTCGACACGAGACGGTCCCTCACGGCCGGTGCGATGAGGCGCCTCCACAGAGGCCTTCGGACTTTTGAGCCACTCGTGATCCCAGGCGAAGTCCGGCACACGGGCGGAGTGAGCAGTAATCTGGAGCTCCTGGAAAAAACTCGAGCGGAACACTTCAAAACACCTGCGCGGATCCATCTACGCAGAGTTCAGGCCTCTTTTGTATCCCAAGGCTTCCAGAAGATGGTGAGATTAGGGTGTGGCAGCAGCGAGGCCTGTCAGGACTTGAGGCTGAAGCTGTGCTTCTCTTACACCTTGTTATTTAAGCAATTGTAGCTTAGAGCCATGAAATTCCTGCCCCGACCTGCTCACGGGGAAGGGCGAGGCCTTGTGGGCCCGGCCGCTGCTCACTCATGTTGTTTGTGCATTTTTGCGCGCGAGAGTGTACGGAATTAAGCCGTAGTGTTATAAATGGTGCAAGGCGTAAAGCACTTAAAGCGAACGCATTAAAAATAAATTCGGGAGAGGATTCTGTATCCGCAGGGCAGACTTTTCCAGTGCTCGTCCTCACGGGCAAAACTCCCACAGTGTTTTTTCTCGTTACAGTCACGTTTTCGGCTTTAGCCATATTGGGCCCTTTATCTGGACCCTCGAGAACAGTGTTTCCCATAGTGTGGGCCGTCAAGGTGCCGCACGGGGGCCGCGAGAGGCCATATGAAGTAAACTGATTTAAAAAAAAATGTTAATTCTTAATTTTGAGCTAAGTGTGAACTAAAATAAAATATTTACGTTTAAATGTTTAAAACAGTAAAAAAGATCTAATGAAACAAATATTTAAATTTAAGGGATTTAATATTTAATTTTATAAAACTTTTTTTAATCCCTTATAAATATTTAAAAATAGTTTATAAGTCATTTATAAGTATATATATACACACAAATATATATAAAATAAATGTATTTTATAAAGTAATTAGTAATGTATAAATATATATAAAATAAAATAAATATATAAATATATAAAATAAATATAAAATAAATGTACGATAAAAATTAACTGTACACCTGTAGCAATGTTTTCACAGTGCAGAAATAGTGAGAATATTAAAAATATTTTACATATATATTTTTAACACACACACACACACACACACACACATAAATATATATATATAGTATTTTGTGGCCTTTTATAACAATCTAACTCCACTCAACTGCTTAATTGTAGTCAGACCACCGTAGCACAAGGCCTCTTCTGGCTTTAGCAATAGTATCTACCCCCCCACCCCAAGAAACTACATGTAGATCATATTTCCTTTAACAGTATCAGATTCCATGTTTGTTTGTTCCTTGTGACTGCTTAAGTGCATCATACCCTTTATCTCCTCTAGGATGGGTTCCTCAGGAATTCAGATCGTATGTGTGGGGCTGGGAATTTTAGGCCTCATCGCCGCCATTGTGACCTGCGTCCTGCCCAGCTGGAAGGTGTCATCCTTTAGTGGGCAGAACATCATCACTGCACAGGTACAAACAGATCCTGTATAACATGTTTACACGAGGAATATCAGTAAAACCGGCAGATTGTGTGATAAACACCTGACTGAGGTAGTGCATTTGTGTGTGTGTGTGTGTGTGTGTGTGTGTGTGTGTGTATTTGAAATAATACCCTCCAAATCCAGTTAACATCAGAACTCACTGTTTCAAACACATTTACACACATACACAGATCAGCCAGAACATTAAGACCACCTGCCTAACGCTGAGTGTGTCCCTCCTGCTGCTGGAGCAGCTCTGACTGTGCTGCACTGTGTGGATGGGTTGAATGCAGAGGTCACGTTTCACCGTGGTGCACTTGTGTGATGGGGTGTGTCCGCTTCAGAAGCCACATAAACAAGTCTAATTGACATGACTAACACATTGGAAATGATGGGGAAACTGGGATATGTGCATGTATGACCCAGCCAGTCGCTTTGTGTGTGTGTGTGCTCAGGAGCAAGAGGAGGGCCTGTGGATGCAGTGCGTGGTGCAAAGCACGGGGCAGCAGCAGTGCATGGCCTACGAATCCATGCTGATCCTGAGCGCTGACCTCCAGGCCGCCCGCGCCATGACCGTCATCTGCTGCATGCTGACCGCGCTGGCCCTGATAGTGCTGTTCGTCGGCGCCGACTTCACCACCTGCATGGAGAACGAGGACGTCAAGCCCAAAGTGTGCCTGGTGTCGGGCGTGGCTCTGATCCTGTCGGGCCTGCTCCTCATCATCCCGGTCAGCTGGTCCGCCAACACCACCATCAGCAACTTCAACAACCCTCTGGTCAGCCCCGCCAACCGCAGGGAGCTGGGTCGCTGCATCTTCATCGGCTGGGCCGGCGGAGTGCTCCTCCTGCTGGCCGGAGGTCTGCTCTGCTGCTTCAGCCGGCCGCGCTCCGGAGGCTCCGGAGGCACCGCCAAGTACTACAGCAACAGCGCCTCCGCCCCCAACAAGAATTACGTCTAGGGGGCAAGCGCGAGGGCCCGAAAACGCAGTGGTTTAAAAAAGTTGGTGATTTTATTTTTTTTGGTCAGTTTTTACATGTAAAATAAAATAAGTCTGTTTTCCATTTGTGTGTAAATAATGTTTTACAGTTACGTCAGTATATTTAGTCCAAAAAATTATTTTAGAATTTTTTTTTTTTTTACAAAACATTCCGAAACAAAACAAATTGTCATATAATTTGCTATATCCTAAAAAATTCCAAAAATGTTTCTAAAAATTGTAATCAACCCAAATAAGGAACTGAACTGTGTGTTCAATAGTGTACACACCCTTCTGTTACGCCTCCCGATGTAACACATCTGCTACAACGTATCAGCCCTTCCTAAACCAAAGTGTGTGTTTTTTGTTGTTGTTTTTTTTTTATTTGGGGGGGGGTGGCTCCAGGACCACAGCTGGATGAGGGAAACATCAGCGTTTACTAAATGGAATATGTTTAATTGCTGAAAGCTCCACATACACTAATACAGAAAGATGACTGTGTGTAAATACGGGTCGGGGAACTGTTGCAGCTTATGTTCATGTTGTTTTTAGGGATGCACTGACGTGGGATTTGCAGGCCAGTGCCAATACCTGGTATTTTTAATGTATATACAGTTCTGTGCAAAAGTCATAGCTCCCTGAGAAAATGCTCATTAAAAGCTGTTTATCTGGGCAGTGTGTGTATCAGTGTGTTGGTTTTCCCAGAGTTTTCCCCTAGTGGAGCCCAGTGGTACTGCAGTTCCCATCAAATCGCCGCTTTGGGCCCAATCAGTCCTTCATTAGATGAAACCAGGTGCTGATGGAGCTTCACACACGAGAAATCTGGAGCCGAACCTGCGTCTTCTAACCAACACACACCATCAGCTACTGTTTACACACAGAACCTCGTTCTCTCCACTGCTGCACTGTTTCACTGCACTGATTCCAACATTCATGTGTGTTTTAGCTGCAGAAAGAGACTCAGTGCTCAGAGAAACGGTGATACACTATGAACAGAGGGGGCTAAGACTTTTGCACATTACTGTATCCGCCATTGCAAAAATGCAGAGCCTGGCGTAACGTGGACCTGGATTAGAAAACATGGAGCGATTTAGTTCTAGAAGCTTAAAAATGGGGTAAAATGAGAAAGGTTACAGCATTTTTGCACAGCCACCTACACAGTCTGCTCCTGGGCCTGACAGACCGCTCGCACCTGTCCGTCGATACCGATGTGACTCCCATGTCACCGTGCGTCCCTCGCTGTTGAATCTCCATATTCTTCTTTACTCTACAAATCGCTGCTGCTGTCGGTGAGAAAACACACCTACGAGCTGGGACTCGGGACGACGTGAGGCAAACAGCCCACATGCTCCGTCCCATCCCGGTTGGCTGGTGTTTGGGATGAGGGATGTTTCAGCCTCTGTGCTTTTATCTTCATTGTATAATGGTGTCCTTGTTTGAACTGGTGGCGCGGGTAAATCTGTCCATCTGAGCAGCTGTAGCTCGGGCAGCGGTGACCTGCTCTCCTGTACGTGGCCACTCAGCACGTGCGAAAACTTAACCTCAGGTCATATACATTTCAGTTACGGTCGTTTTACTAAGTCGCTTTATTATTACTGTCGTAGTCGTGAGTCGCTGCAGTACTGTACTGGAACGTGTGGCGATTAGCAGAACAGCGCCACACGCTGTTATGTAAGAATTTTACTACGTCAACATGTTTTGCTTCGTCTTATATTTGTAATAAAAGTGATTTTTTTCCGCATTACTGGAGCGTCTTTTGTGTCGAAAGTGACTATTTGTCATTGTGAACACACCCCAACAAGTGCACGACGGTGAAACGTGACCTCTGCAATTTAACCCATCCACACGTGCAGCAGCGGGCAGCTACCAACAGCATCCAGGGGGCAGTGTAGCGGGACGGTACCTTGCCCGAGGGAACCTCAGTGGTGCCTGGGCCGGGACTCGAACCTGCGACCCTCAGATCACGCGGGCAAGTCCCAAACCACTATGCCACAGTGACGACTGAACACAGTCCGTGCTGTGTAGTGGAACCACGCCCGCAAATGCATTGAGTGTTGCTAAGCAATACCATCAATATCCACTAGGGGCAGACGTGGGCTTATGGTTGGGGATGAGGGCTTGGGACCAGAGGGCTGCTGGTTCAATGCCTAGGACCAGCAGGGAAAATGTGGGAGGGGTGAGTGAGTAAACAGCCCTTTTCCCCTCTCACACATACAGTGCCCTTGGGCAAGACACCAAACCCCTTAGCCGCGGCACCAGGTGCTGCAGGTGTGCAGCCCACTGCTCTGGCACCTGGTGTGTGTGTGCACAGATTCACTGCCCACTGCTCCCAGTGTGTGAGTGACACATATTCTGCATTTAAAAATAGAATTTTGCAAAACACTGTCGCGTGTGTTAGCGACTTCGCAACTAGGCGTAGCTACATATCGGACGCCCTTAAAAAAAAATTCTAGCAACTTTCTGGACCAACCACGGCTACTTTCCACGGAGGAGAGGCCGCTCTGTGATTGGTTTAGAGGTGGTACAGCTCCAACGCCCCAGTGACCCCCACATACACACACAGGCAGCAATTTAAAGTGAAAGTGACTGTTTGTCATTGTGAACACACCCCATTACACAAAGTGCACCAGAATAAAATGTGACCTTTGCATTTAACCCGTCCACACGTGGAGCAGCGGGCAGCTATCAGCAGTGTAGTGGGACGGTACCTTACTCAAGGGTCCCTCAGTGGTACCTGGGCCGGGACTTGGTCCAACAGTAGCTAGGCACTGGAGGGCGGAGCTTGGTAAGGGCTGTGGAACAGGCTGGGGGTGCGCGACCATGCACAATGAGTCGTTTTGAGGCAGGAGGACGTTTCAAATACTGATGCCATTTATTCAAATCCTCTAAGACATATATTAAAACCAGTTCGCACAAAAATTTATCATAAAAGACTCTTTGAAAATAAAAGCGAATCCCTGAAGAGCAATGTTTGGTTTGTAAAAAGCTGCACTGTCCTTATCATCCCTTCAAAATAACACTGCAGCTCTCTCTCTCTCTCTCTCTCTCTCACACACACACACACCCTGCTTCTCTCTGTTCTAGGCTTTAAACACTTTGGTGGTCATTTCACATTAGCGGTTGTGTCCGATGCCCCGGCCTTCAGTTCTTGCTCTCCAGCTCGCTCACTCGTTTAGCCAAGTTCTCCACCAGCTCCCTGAGCTCCTTCACTTCATTCTGCAGTCCCTGGACATCCTGAGAAGGGGAGAGACAGAGAGAGACAGAGAGAGAGAGAGAGAGAGAGAGAGAGAGACAGAAAGTAAAAGAAGAAACAGAGAGAGAATAAAAGAATAGAATCTGCTGTGAGACAAGAACGTAAAAGGTGCTGAAAGTGATGTGTGACCTCTGTGAGACGAGTGTGTGACCAGTATGGGATGAGAGGGTGACCAGTGTGAGACGAGTGTGACACTGGTGTGAGACTGGTGTGTGACTGGTGTGAGACGAGTGTGTGACCTCTGTGAGACGAGTGTGAGACTGGTGTGAGACGAGTGTGTGACCGGTGTGAGACTGGTGTGTGACTGGTGTGAGACGAGTGTGTGACCGGTGTGAGATAAGAGTGTGACCAGTGTGAGACGAGTGTGACACTGGTGTGAGACTGGTGTGTGACTGGTGTGAGTTAAGAGTGTGACCTCTGTGAGACGAGTGTGAGACTGGTGTGAGACGAGTGTGTGACCGGTGTGAGATAAGAGTGTGACCAGTGTGAGATGAGCGTGAGACTGGTGTGAGACGAGTGTGTGACCAGTGTGAGACAAGTGTGAGACAAGTGTGTGTCCAGTATGACCGAGTGTGACCAGTGTGAGATGAGAGGGTGACCAGTGTGAGATGAGTGTGTGACCAGTGTGAGACGATTGTGAGACTGGTGTGAGACGAGTGTGTGACCAGTGTGAGACTGGTGTAAGACTGGTGTGAGACGAGTGTGAGATGAGTGTGTGACCAGTGTGAGACTGGTGTGAGACTGGTGTGAGACGAGTGTGTGACCAGTGTGAGACTGGTGTGAGACGAGTGTGTGACTGGTGTGAGACTGGTGTGAGACGAGTGTGTGACCAGTGTGAGACTGGTGTGAGACTGGTGTGAGACGAGTGTGTGACCAGTGTGAGACTGGTGTGAGATGAGTGTGTGACCAGTGTGAGACGAGTGTGTGATCAGTGTGAGACTGGTGTGAGACGAGTGTGTGACCAGTGTGAGACAAGTGTGAGACTGGTGTGAGACAAGTGTGTGTGTCCAGTATGACACAAGTGTGACCAGTGTGAGATGAAAGGTTGACCAGTGTGAGACGAGTGTGAGACCGGTGTGAGACGAGTGTGTGAGCGTTGTCTCGCGGCCGTACCGTGCCGCTGCCATGTCGCTGAGCACTGGAGGCCGATGTTGTAGACATGAGGCTCTTAATGACTTTAAACTCCTTGTTCTTGGTGGTGGCCACGAAGCCGTCCTTCAGGGAGATGAGGAGGGGCTTCCCCTCTTTACCAGCGAACCAATCATCAGCCTCAACCGACGGCTCCGGCCCAATAGTGTCCGGGTACAGGTCCTCCTGGAACAGGTCCGACTAAAACAAACAAAAACACAGGAACGACATGAAAGAAGGAACTGCAGCATGCACACACACACACACACACACACACACACACACACACACACACACACACACACACACACACACACACACAC
>JBBPDA010090064.1:0-11852 GCA_037974385.1 Arnoldichthys spilopterus
AACCCCAGACCATCACACTACCCCCACCATATTTTACTGTTGGTATGATGTTCTTTTTCTGAAATGCTGTGTTACTTGTAACGGGACACGCACCTTCCAAAAAGTTCAACTTTTGTCTCATCAGTCCACAAGGTATTTTCCCAAAAGTCTTGGCAATCATTGAGATGTTTTTTAGCAAAATTAAGACGAGCCTTAATGTTATTTTTGCTTAACAGAGGTTTGCGTCTTGGAAATCTGCCATGTAGGCCATTTTTGCCCAGTCTCTTTCTTATAGTGGAGTCGAGAACACTGACCTTAATTGAGGCAAGTGAGGCCTGCAGTTCTTTAGATGTTGTCCTGGTGTCTTTTGTGACCTCTTGAATGAGTTGTCTCTGCGCTCTAGGGGTAATTTTGGTCGGTCGGCCACTCCGGAAGGTGGGGAAGGTTCACCACTGTTCCATGTTTTTGCCATTTGTGGATAATGGTTCACTGTGGTTCGCTGGAGTCCCAAAGCTTTAGAAATGGCTTTATAACCTTTACCAGACTGATAGATCTCAATAACCTTTGTTCTCATTTGTTCTTGAATTTCTTTGGATCTTGGCATGATGTCTAGCTTTTGAGGTGCTTTTGGTCTACTTCTCTGTGTCAGGCAGCTCCTATTTAAGAGATTTCTTGATTGAAACAGGTGTGGCAGTAATCAGGTCTGGGGGTGGCTACAGAAATTGAACTCAGGTGTGATTAACCCTGTTAAGTTATTTTTTTAACAAGGGGGGCAATTACTTGTTACCAACCTCAAATGCAATCCTTATAATATGTATATAAAGCATCATCATCTTCATGATCAGGCCCATGTTAATTTTCATATGAAGTTTTTCCTTGCCTCTGCCACTTTTGGCTTGCACATTAGGGGCTCGGACCCAGATTCTGTAAAGCTGCTTTGTGACAACATCAGTTGTAAAAAACACAATAGAAATAAAATTTAATTGACTTGACTTCTTATGAATGACTTTTGTTGACATCTGATTTGTTCATGCACAGGTTTGCACTTGGAGCTAGAGCAGCCCACTTTGTTCTCCTCCTGATCAATTTCCTCAATGAGTTTTTTTCACAGTTGTCATCATTGTGTCCAAGTTATATGCTCACCCTATCCTCGGTTGAAGAGTAGAGGCTAGTCTCACCTTTACAGAAGGACTTATTAAATTCCTGCTGTTTGAGCAGGAACTAATAGTAGTTGGTAAGTAATTAGAGCTTCACCAGTTAGCATCATGAAAGCTCTCTAGAAAATGTAAAATAGAAATGTAATTTCTGACATAGTATTATATACAAAATGCTCTATATGATGCTAGCTAGCATCATGGTGAACAATGGGGTGAAGTGGAGGGCCATCCATCTGGCCAAACAGAGCAAGACCAATTATGATCTCATGGACTAATGGCCATGGATAAGTTGGAAGCACATTCAAGAAATTGGGTTTGTTCAAATGATTGACTGCCATATGCCCCAAGATGCCCTCATGCTACCCTCTGCCTGACCTATCCTGATACCCTACTTCTGGAGGGAAATAGAAATAAAATTGACTTGACTTGACAGTCTTAATAGGTGGGGTATAATGTTCATTTGCTTGGCTTCATGCTTTCTATACAAAATGTATCTTGTCTGATCAACAACCTTAGAGAAAGTTTAATAAATAAATATGTTTGTTTGTTTGTTTATTTAAACTAGTCCTTCAAGCAGTACTGGAATAAAACCACTTTACTGAGAAAAACACACAACTGATGCTGTCTTTTCACAATGTTTGATGGCAGTGCGGCAGGTTGCCAAGTCAATCAGTGCATTTGGGTTAATTATTCAAGTAACTACATCTATAACCTCCAACCACAGAGTGAGGTACACAGTTATTATAAACAGACATGTTCCTTAGCTTGTCTAAATATCTCATATAACTTCTTTAATGTGTTTAAGACCATTAAATTATGAGCAGTTTTCCTTTCTGCATCTGCTGACTAAGCTGCACACAAAAGACATGCGAACTGCAGATTCTACAGTCAGTACTTTGTACTGGCAGGCATTTCGATCATATTCATAAAATAGTCATCTTATTTGATGACAGAGCCAATTGCCAATTGAGTCATGGAGAATTTGAGCAGGACAATTATCTCAAACCTTGCCTATATTTGAGCCTTTCAGCTGGCTTCCAGTCACCAGCCAATAGCTACAAACAACACATTTAATGGCTGTTAAATCGAAATAAACACATAAAAGGAGACCTTGCTAATAATAAAGAAATTGACAGATATTTTGTAGACAGTGTAAACAGCAATGGGGCAAAAAATAGCTACATTAGTCAGATTGGCATTGGTATGTTACAATATTTTCAGACAGTTGGTGAACAGGTGATCACTCTCATTTTATCCATCCTGTTCAAAGCATTTTTTTTACAGAATAACTTAAGCATCTTATTCTCTTTTAACCTCTCAATATTCAGTTAATAAGGTGTCTTTTTCAGTAACTACTACAAATAATTTATAAAACCAATAAGTATTTAAACCTACATGGTCAAACGTATCAAGACACCCCTTCTAATTAGTCAGTTCAGCTATGTTAACTCATGGTTGCCACTGGTGTTCAATTGTGCACACACAGTTTGCGTAAGCTCCACAGAAGGCATCACCAGTAGAGCTCTGGAGGAACCACACACAAGTCTAAGCTCACCATGCTCTTTCCCAACTAGAGAAGTCTAAAATTCCCAGCACTCTATTGCCCCCATTGCACTCTCTCGATTAACGAAGCTCCACCCAATACCTTTGTGATGAGTCAGAGTCACCTTTGTGGTCCAGAACTAATTCTCCACCTCAGGACCTGGCCTAAGGCCTGTGGATGGATGCAATCTATTTCTCACAGCAATGTTCTAACATATAGTGTAAAAAACCCCAAAAGAGTAGAGGGGCAAAAGAAAGGACAAACTCCCAACAAATAGCCTGTAAACAGCCTCAACATTTTGAAGACAAACTGTGTAGTTATGAGGATGAGAAATTAAAGTATGTCCACATGTCCTAGCTTTTAAAGCAGTTAAAAGGGTCAGGGAATTCTTCAATAATATGTTCTGACATTCCTCTTAGGCAGCTAAAGAGACAACTGGATTCATTCACCGCTCAAAAGCTGTTCTTTGTCTTTCTTTTTTTTCTGTAAAAGATAACAATGAAAGCATGTCTGATGGCCCAGCTAATCTGTAATACTAAAAAGTCAGATAATGTCTGCTTCTGGAGCAGAGTTCCCGACACGCTGACCACAGTGCTAATGCTAATTGATTTCAGATGCTTCTCATGGCCCTTGCAGGGACAGAAGCTTAAAGGAAAAAAGCCAAATATATTTGCACCTTACTTCCGTTTCGAAGCCTTTGGCTAATTTGTAGGCCTCTAGCACAAGGATCATAAAAGTATGGAGATAAACGAGGGGATTATGGTGTGTAGAGCAGGCATTAATGAAATGTCAAGGGGATTAGCGGTGACGCAGAGTCCACCACTTTAGCAAGGTGTGTCTTCGCTTTAATCCTGCCTGCCCAGTCTCTCTTTCTCTCTCTCTCTGTCCGTCTCCACATCCTTGGGTAATTACTTAAAAGTTTGGCTGAGAAAGAAATCAAGTCAAGGGTCCTTAATGTAGTCATGCAGACAACCCAAAAATGCCCTACATCCATATATATATGTATAAAAATATTTACTATTTGCCTTTCAGTTATTATGAAGTGCACTCTTCATATATCATCAATATGATTATTAAAAACTTACACATCTGAGATATAAAATGTATTCATATACATGCTGAATATTTTAGCTATATATGTAGAGCAAGAATGTGGCTAATTATTTATCTTTATGATGGCGGCAGCTACATAATACATGCATCATTTTGATTTAGACGTAGCTACTGTACTGAGTTTCTTTAAATATTAGTATAGTTAACTAGTCTTGTGAGATTCTTTTTCTTTGGCTTTCTTGTTTAATTTGTCTTGCCGTTAGTTTGAGGGGGAATTCCAATAATTTTGCAACATTTCTGCACAATTCAGTCTTTAAGAAGTAACGTCATTCAGAGTGGTTTCATTCATTGTAATGAAAAGTTTATCTTCACAGTGGTGGTGGTAGGAACCAGGGGTCACCATGTCAAAAGTGTAAAAAGAATGATTTTACATTTTACAACATTCCCCTTTAACCAATCTCATTAAGTGCTTTGTGAATAAGCTTGACATGAATGATGTTGCTAACAGGGGCTAGTTAGCCACATGGCAATAAGAGAAAAGAGAATGAGGCCAGAAATGAGGTAATAACATATAATAGCAGTGAAACCCTTTTGAATTACATTCAATTATGCATGCACAGCATGTATAATATCCATAGAAAAGCACTGGCAATAGGAACGGACATTGTGGAGCAGCCATACATGAGCCTAAGGTCACCATACTCAATGCCAGGCGTCAGAGTATGTGTTCTCTGGAGCTCCAGAACTAATGTTACCCAGACCCGATTTTCCAACATCAGAACCTGACTTTATTACTGCCCTTGTCACTAAATGCAAAGTCCCACAGCAATGCTTCAACATAAAAAAAATATTCCCTCCTTGATTTTCAGAAAACAGAACACTGCATCTACATAAAAAGTATAAGCAAAAGTATGTATTTTATATTTATCTTTTTAATTATTATTATTTATTTTTTAGAAGGGAATTTGAAGAGTGTATAAAATAATTCACCTTTAGAAGTTTACAAAATTATAAATGAATAAAACCATAATGGACCATTAAAGAAGTAAACAAATTGTCAGATGAACTTATGGAAAATATACTGGTAATTTTCTACCAGTAGATTTATTATTTATGGATTTTGCAGAGTAAATACTTATATTTCCATAATCTTTGACAGCACATAAACATATACTGTTTGCTAGCTTGAGATTCAGACAAGATGAAAGATGACTCTTCACTCTCCAGAAACAGGGCTTGCTGTTGATTGGTGTTTGAAACTCTAAACTGTTAACAATATTCCATTCACGCTCTGAAAACTGCTCTCTGTATTGATTAATGTGAGGGGGTGGGGCTTGTATTTCATGGCCAGCTAGTCTGTGGTGTAGCGGGGCTGTAAGTGGAGCTGGAGCCAGGCTGAGTTCAGTGGCAGACCTGCTGGCACCAGAGCAGGGAGAGCCCATTGCTGGCAGCGCTGCAGGACAGCCCTGTCATTAGAGGAGCTGACTCTAGATCGGTGGTGCAATTAATCACAGCAAGGCCAATTCACACACCTTAACCCCCCCCCCACCCCCCCCCACCCCTCTCTCTTCTCTCTCTCTTTCTCTCCTCTCTCTTGGCCTTATGCCGCCTAGGGTCAGCCAGACTCCCTGAGCTCCATTACGTTGCCTTCTGGCTTGTAATTTACTCTACTCTTCCTTCAAATGCTGTCTCCATGCCCCAGTCGGATAAGCTCCAAACAAGCTTATTGTCATTCTCAGAATTTCACCTGAATGTTTGGGATAGTTCTGAATGCGCCAGCAGAGATGGGGCTATTTTTTTGCCATGGAAGTGTCTGTCTTGTTTAGGCATGTCCTGGTCTTAAAAAAGCATGATAATTAACTAACCTTTTATCATGTTGTGTTATATTGCATATTGCCTTAAAATACAGCAATTTTATAAGGTTACATTTTTACATTTACATATAGATTTATATCCTGAAAATCACTTTTAACAATAGCAATATACATGTGTAATAGTAACAATAAAATAATCATTAAAAATGTTAAAATCTCTTCAACTTCAAGTCAAGTTTATTTATATAGTGCTTTTTACAACTGACATTATAACAAAAGCAGCTTTACAGAATCTGGGTCTGAGCCCCAAGTGAGCAAGCCAGTAGTGACAAAAGCAAGGAGAAACTCCCTAAGCTGTAGGAAGAAAACAAAGCTCAGAAGGGGGAACCCATTCTCCTCTGGTCGACACAAGCTAGCACATGCCCAAAAATACAAGGGATTTGCAGTTTGGCCTGGAGCTGAGAAGCATGCCACAGACCACTGACCATTACTAAAAGCTGTAATATGCAAAATACAGCATGGAGCACACTCCTAGGACCAATACTGTACCAACATAAAATGACACTGTAATGCATAATCATCACAACCATGCTGCAATTATCCTTACATAACTGTGTTTAATGTGGAAAAATGTACTTTCTTAATAGATAAGCTTTTTTCGAATCAAAAAACACCCACCATAATAATTTGTGCTAATATGTTAACAAAATGATAGTATATGAAAATATTTCAGTTTATGTTTAATATCACAGTATACTGAATTACTAAATACTGGCATATATCTGCCCTTTTTGAATGTTCCTACATGGGATTACTGAAAAATAAAAAAATCTATCTGATTCTGTTATAAGCGTGTCTTGACTGTGTTCTGTTCTTTAAACAATGAAACATCTACACTATAAATGTGACCATAGATTAAGATAAAAAAGTGTCAGAAACCAGATGTGTGTCTTTTTGTATTTACTTTTCCACTCAAAGCAGTTTGAGGCAACTGTGTGATGTTTAAGGCATATAGATTGCAAAATGCTACTTGGTATAAGCTTCTGTTAGCAACAACAGCCTGCTAGCTCTAGCAAGTTGCTGAAACTGAATTATTTTTTTAATTCCTTTTCCGCTAGTAAGGATTTGATTAATTTTCACTTGTTTTACATAGTTGTATTTAAACCCTAATAACTTCAGATCAGAAGGTCTGGAAAAAAGGAAAAAGAAATTCTATATACTCTACACTTGTTCTTTGTATGCTTATAAATGTCATCCAAAACAAAAACAGTTGTGCAACAGCTTTGAACGACAGCACAGGGTCATGATTCTTTCCTGTAATGAGAATGACATGACTTATCTCCGTGTGTGTGTGTGTGTGTGTGTGTGTGAGGAGGGGTAATGACAAGGTTCCTTGCTGCAGACGTACGAGATGAACTACAGAATGACAGCATGAGAGTCTTTTTAGTGGCGTCACAACTCCTCGGACCATCCATGCAATTTCTTTTATTACAAGGCTATGCAGTGCATCCAAGGACAGTGACAGAATAAGCAAGGCTATTTGATTAGACAACAACAATGAAAAGACAGACTGAGATACAGTAAGAGAAAATAAAAAGGAAGCCTCAAGGCAGTTTGAAGCCGGAATAATAGGTGATACTTCAAAGGCACTACTGAATTACTGCTTCGTGAGACACTGGCCTCCAAAAATTGCAGTTTCTTAAGGGTGGAGGGGCAAAGAGAGAGAAAGAGAGAGACAGACAGAGAGAGAGAGAGAGAGAGAGAGAGAGAGAGAGAGAGAGATATTAGGTTGCACAGAACCCAGAGCCATGTTACATTACAGTGTTGGAACAGCACAAATTGAATTATTTAAAAAGCCTATTCATACCTACTCACTGCATGTGTCTTAGGTTGATGGAATAGCTGTCGGGAGGTAATATGTGATGCACTGGGATGCAGCTAAGCCAAGAAATGTGTCTGTTTCTTTAACATGCTTAAAATAAAATCTTTACTTCTCCCAAAAGGTTAATGGATAATGACAAAAATAATTAATTTGTGAAACTGCAAAACAAAAGCTGCATATAATAGCTTTTGTCAACTATTATACCATAAGTGTCAAAAAACCTGGAGCCAGTTTCTACCTTTACCTCTCATAAGATGTCTAAGTGCAAAGAAATGTTTTTAGAAAAGAAACCAAAACATCTTCAGCTTGTGGAAGAAAAACTGAAATTGATCCTTCATTAACTACATACCAAATTCTAATGTTCAGTCACAGCAAATGTATCTCAGCATGGACACAACTTATTCAGAAGGGTAATCTTGCTAGCAAGATAATGTACACATCTTTAAGTTGTAAGAGGAGTAAGATTTTCAGCCTTGATCTGGGGATCTGAACATTTTGCCAGGTGAGCTGACCCTGGAATGGGAGTTTAACAGTAAAACTTTATCTCCAGCTTGAGATGTATGAGCAACTTTTACCTGTCGATCCCAACTTCATGTTAGTAACATGAATTAAACCCACAATATGAGCACAACATTCAGTGTTTAGTTTGAAATTTTAAACTAAAAGGGAACGAATCACCTTACAAGTATTTGATAGCTAGCTTAGCTCGTACCAAATGTATTAAAATGCACATAATCCTTCATCTACTCTGCAGGAACAATGTTTTGCTTTGCTGTCATCTATATGAATTGTGAGGCGACTTTGTGACTTGTGTAGGCTTTTACTGCTAGTCATTTTGCACTGTTAGGCTACCAAGAGGTGTTAAGATGTAGCCCTCAAATGCACAATGCATATACCCTTGCCAATAAAAAAACATAGACTGCTTGTCTCCTAGTTTGTCAGACTTAAAAACAATAAACAAGGAGGACAGGGCCACCAACAAGCAATCACTTCATTTATTCTGCTGTTGTGTTTGGCCTGAATTTGGACACAAAAGGCTCAAGATCGCTTAAAACTTTAAAAGTCATCTTGACTGATTTCAAACTGAGATGATTTCAAAATACCCAGACTAAATTGACGCCAATGGCTTTCTGATGCACAAAGCTGGCTGAAATGATTAGCACACACACATAGTAAGTTAACACACACACATAGTGATGATAAACATGCACGTACCGCTTTATATATGTGTTTTATTTCTACGATTAATTTCGTATCAAGGATACTTCCGTCTGAATCCAGACTTTTGGCTACTGAGGTCACAGTTGAAACTGGTTAAAACTGGTTCCACCAAAATCTGCTATAAAATGTACTTTGATTTTGTCCAGGGCAGATTCATTCAGAGGTTCAGACTTGCTCTGAGGCCTCGTAATTCTGCCTGCTTCCTCTGCTGTCTGTGTCTGTGGGACATCCTAAATCTTTTGAAGGACACTATCTCCAGATGAGACATCTCTCTCTCTCTCTCTCTTATTAATTTATTAGTTAATTTATTTATTTTGTTTATTTTTCTTTTCTTCCCAGCTCAGACACATAGGTCCTCACTAAAACCTCACTAACCCTAACCCTTATCGAGTCCTGCTTATAACTCATAACATCATCATCTAACACAGCTCAAACTTTTCATACTAACCTTTTCTGTCTCTAAATATTAAGATTCCTCAACAGGTTTTAGGTTCTGGATCCCCTTCACAATGGAATCTCCTGTATCCTATATATGTATAAATTTATTCTGCCTGTTGACTAATTATATTTCTCTTGAGGTTTTTCTGTGTCCCTCTCTGACAGATGCTGATAAGGGGGGAATGGCCTTGCTGCTCTGCTCTCCCTAGTGCCTTAAGACTGCCTTCTGTTTCCTGATTCCTGAAGTGGACCTGTGCCAAGGATCTCTCTCTGCTTCTGGGCGGACGACGAGACCCGTTCACCTTTGAATTTTATTCCTCCCCTGATGGAAGTTTTTGTCCTACATAACTTATAACGTTACAAATTGCTTCTTATATTTTAGTATTTAAGTTTATTTATCTAATCCTCATTATTATTATTTTTTTCCTCCTTCTATATTCTTCTGTTATATCTTATCTCCTGTCCTTTCGAATCTGTAGATGAGAGAGAGAGACTGACAGTGCTGCTTGTTCGAGTTTGTTCACTGGTAGAGCTTTGAGGAAGAACCCCTTGTTTTAGTCAAGGGGGGCCAAACTCAAGGCGAAGACACATTAATAGCAGATCACTCAGTGATAAACTATTGATGTCCCACTACCTGTGAGCGTAGCTTGCTCCAACATCCAGTGACCTGTCTCCAACCAGAGAACTTCATTCATCTGGACTTCTACAAGTCATTACTGTATTATTGTACTGTTTTATTCTTAGTGTTTATTATTGTGTTTGCGCCTGTTACCACTTCACCAGTTGTGACACACCATCTTGGGGTAACTTGCGCCTGACCACATTTATTTTAACTTTGACTATTTCTCTGGTCTCACATCTAAATTATTATTTATTATTTATTTAGCATATAGTTATGCTAAGATAACCAACCGCACTGATTGCCATCCAGTGTCGGCCAGAGGAAGATGGTTTCCCCTATTGAGTCTTGGTTTCTCCCAAGATTTCTTCCTGTAGCTCAGGGAGTTTTTCCTTGCCTCCGTTGCCTTGGCTTACTCATTAGGGGCTCGGACCGGATTTGGTAAAACAGTTTTGTGACAACATCAGTTCTACAATGTGCTATATACATAAATCTGAATTTAATTGTTGGATTTGTTAACATTTCCACACTTTAGTACTTATTTGGCCTTACAGGTGCTCAAGGCTCCTACTCTGACTGTCATTTAAACTTTGATTAATCATGGCCGCTTTTCGGCCATAAGGGGGGACTGTTGTGTTTGGCCTGAATTTGGACACAAAAGGCCCAAGGTCACTTAAAACTTTAAAAGTCATCTTGACCGATTTCAAACTGAGATGATTTCAAAATACACGTATTTCTGTGCGTAATTATCAAGGACAGACTAAATTAACGGCAATGGCTTTCTGACACACAAAGCTGGCTGAAATGATTAGCACACACACATAGTAAGTTAACACACACACATAGTGATGATAAACTGCACATACCACATCAGCTCAACTTTGCTTTATTTCTACGATTAATCTCTGATCAAGGATACTTCCGTCTGAATCCAGACTTTTGGCTACTGAAGTCACAACTGGTTGAAACTGGTTCCACCGAAATCTGCTATAAAATGTACTTTGATTTTGTCCAGGGCAGATTCATTCAGAAGTTCAGACTTGCTCTGAGACCTCGTGAATCTGCCTGCTTCCTTTGCTGTCTGTTTCTGTGGGACATCCTAAATCTTTTGAAGGACACTATCTCCAGATAAGACATCTCTCTCTCTCTCTCTCTCTCTCTGTTAAATAAAACTTTTTTAAAATTACTTTACGGTGTAATTTTCACCTCTCCTTGAAGACACATTGACACTCGTCAACATCACTGCTTTTCCAGAAATAGGATTTATAGTTTATTGATTAATAGGTTCAGTATGACATTTTGTTAGGTTTGTTCCCCCAGCAATCATCTGATGTTGTACAATTTTACAGAAGATCTCAGAACCCTAGTATTAAGAAGATTTTTTTAAATCCACATTAATGGTTTCAAGCCATGGCTGCAGTCAAATAGTCAGAAAATTATCTTCCTAGTAGAAAAAGAAAATATCATGAGGGTGCAGATGATAATTCAAAGTCATGGTGCTGAGAGAATGCTGCACTTACAATATATGGATGTTTATGACATGGGTGAAACTACAGTGTTTCAACTGTGTGGACCACTGAAAATGCATCTTACATAAAGCTTTCTGTGGATGTTATGTCCTGGCATAAATGTGTACATCCTTTAAAGGATGTGTTCTCAGATCAGAAATGTTTATTTTAATTGTACAGTGATTAGTTTTTTAATTGTATCTGCATTACAATGGTTATGAATAAAGCAAAGAAAAACTGCATACAGATCAAACTGGAACATGAACAAAATATATAAAAAAAAAGAAAGTGAAAAAGAATGAGAAGAAAATTTCAGGGATAACAGTTTTAAAAAGCAATAGCAGTAAATATATAGATAAGAAATACAATAATAGCCTAACCCTAAGCTAACAAGAGCTAATTATACATGTAACTCAGGGTAATGAACTGCACCAACTTTACTATGATAAGAAACAGAGGAAAATGATAAAGACGGACTGGACTCTAGAGGCTTATTTATCATGGCATGCATGGCTTATGCACTCAATACTTGGTCGGGAATCCTTTTGCAGAAATGACTGCTTCAATGCGGCGTGACATGGAGGCAATCAGCCTGTGGCACTGCTGAGGTGTTATGGAGGCCCAGGATGCTTCGATAG
>JBBPDA010090075.1:0-11850 GCA_037974385.1 Arnoldichthys spilopterus
GTAGCTGCCCGCTGCTCCACATGTGCACGTGTGATGGGTTAAATGCAGAGGTCACATTTCGTTGTGGTGCTTGAGTGGGTTTTCTGAATGCCCCCTGTTTGTGTAAGCAGGGACAGTTACATCACACGTGTCTTAGCCACATAAGGCCTCTAACATACAATCCACCACAGTGTCAAAAATAAAGGCTGAAGAACTGCAAGTGTGTGTGCACACATGTATTTAACCTCTGTGAGGACCAAATGTCCTCATTATGTCAGGAAAATCTGCAGAAGTGAGGGCATTCGATTGGTCCCCACAAGGAACCATGTTGTTGTCTCCACAAATTCAACTTGTTTTCTGGAAAAAGTAAAAGAGCAGAATGATTGTCTTTTGTTTACTGAGATTATGGCCAGGGCTGCGTTTAGGGGTCAGCGCAGAATTGCCGAAACGCAGAATAACATACGTCAATCGAATGTACTTACAAAGATAGCAATACCAACCTGTGTGTGTGTAACAGCAGTGACGAAACGACCCCTTCGCACCCACCTCCAGCAGGTAGTTTGGCCCTGTTTATGGTGCCGTGACACTACTTTCTGTAGCCGAGAAACCGAGCATCGAGAGAGATAGAGAGAGATAGAAGGAGAGGCAAGTGGGGGGGAGAAGAAAAAAAGAAAAGAAAGAGTTGGGTGCGCGTGCACGCGGACCGTGCGCGCTCTTGCAGGGGCGAGACGTCATAGCGCTGGGAAAAAAACAGGAGCGAACCACAACAAGACGGAGAAGAGCGAAGTTGTTCGTGCGCGCCGTCGTGCGCTGTTTTACCCTACCGAGAGTAAAGTTTGACGCGGAGAAGTCGCTTCTCGGGCGCCCGTCTGCCGTTTTAGGCGTTTTATTCTGCCCAAAAGGAGAAAGTGGTGATTTTAAAGGGGCTTGGCGTTTGTTCTGGACTCGGCGGGGCGAAAGTTTCCGTGCGGCGACGCATCCAGTTTTTCTCAGCGTCTTCGCCGTTTTAACTGCTTTTTTTGTGGGTCGACACGGACTTGGGTTGACTCCGAAGAGCCCCGGGACGATACCGGAGCCGTATGCGTGTGTGTGGGGAGGGGTGTGCGTGTGTGCGCTGCGTGGGCAGCTCGGTTCCGTTGATGCGGCGCCGTGTTGTTGACATTAGCTCGGTTCGACGGCGCCGCTAGCGCTTAGCTTAGCCTGCGCTTCCCTCTCCCTCCTTCTCTCTCCTTCTCTCTCTCTCCCAAAAACTGGAGATTATTTAACATTTCCCCCCCAACGACTCGACATCCTCCGCTCCTCTCCCGTCCACCGTCTTTCTCTCTTTCCGCGGGGGGCGCAGCAGCAGCGCGGCGCTGGGCAGCATGAGTGGCGAAGCGGAGCGCGGCACAGGCGACGCGGTGGGCGCCCGGAGCCTGCGCCGGAGCTAAACGACTCGAGCGGTGTAATGCGGCGCGTTGCGAGGATTAACGTTGGCTAACATTAGCTACTTATCGCCTGACGCGTCCGGGGGCAGTCGCGCTTGGCCTTCAGACCAAAAACAAGATTCGTCTTTGGGATTTTTTGAGAGGGGGAGGGTCCCTCGCCTCGCCTCGCCTCGCCTCGCCTCGCCTCGCCTCGCCTCCTTCTCGGGCTGTTGTCGTTGGGGCGGCTCAGGTGTTTCTGAGCTCGCGGTGTTATTTTTTGTTGGGTTTTTTTGCCTTGAGGGCACGAACAGACGCCTTTTTTATTCGTCACGGACTCTACAAACTTGGCTGAACCATGTCGGAGAACGCGCCGACGCGGAGTCTGGACGAGATCGACCTGGCCGCACTGAGGGTGAGCGTCGGGACTTTTACCTGCACGACACACCTGACCTTTAACCTCCCGCACCCACGCCGATCGCGGGGCTGCGCTGTAGATTCAGAAGCCCCCCTATAAATAACGAACAGTGTTTTTGGGGAGGCGGGGGGCACCACAGACCACTAGGCGTGTGTGTGTTGTGTTCTTGTCTGGGCCTGATCGCAGGCCTCAGGAACTGGGCCTAAGCCTGAGCCCATGAGGGTCTGCCTGTGGTTTTTATGGCCCTATTTATTAGAGCTGCTTGCACACTAACTGGCTCATATCTCACATAATTCTAATTATTTTTCCCTTTTTTTAGCCCATTTTACCTCTTTACAGTCAAACATTCAATGTGATTGTGTTACTTTTATTCTTCACATTTTTGTGCTTATTTTATTTCTGTAATGAGTGCTGCATATTATGGGCTACAAAAATGAAACTTCCTTTCCTGATATGTAAATGAACTCTTCTATGATTGGCTGCCCTCTATGGCTGGACGGCAGCCATACTTTTATCATACTTGGTTGAGCGTTACGGTTTCATTAGGAACATTTATGACAGGAACAGTTGTGACATCACAAAAACAAAACTAACTCTTGCAAAAAGTGGCTAGTTTTCCATGGTACAGGCCCTTTAATGTCTCTCATAAAAAGGGAGAAAAATGGCCAGTTTTTTTGTGGTACAGGCCCTTTAAAGGTCTAATAACAAAAGGGAGAAAACTGTCAAGTTTTCCACGATACAGGCCCTTTAAAGTCTGTGTGTTGTGGCCTTCAGTAAAGGTGGCTGTTGAGCTCCTGTTAGGGATGTGCATGCTACACCACACTCGAGCTTCTCTGCTTCCAAGCAACTTCCCATCAGCTGATGACGGGACCCCCCCCCCCACTGTGTAATCTCACACACTCTTGGATCTGCATGTATTTTGACAGATCAGAAGTGTTTGCAGCCTGACAGATCATCTGTTTATCTCTGTGTCTGTGTGTCTGTCTGCCGATGCCAGTCTGTTCCCTTCTTTTGTTCTCCCCACTTCAACGTCGTCGTTTCCTCCTCCGTCTAACGCTGAGCGCTCAATAGTCTGTGGTGGTGTCAGTGTCCTGCAGCAACACTGACTTTCAGGTTTAACCGCGTTCATGAAAACCTGGAATGTTTTGGGACGGGTTTGAAAGACCTGATTGGACGCATGGTTTCATGACCTTATTGTCGCCCCACATCATATACAAGCAACATTTCCTCCCTTTCCAGCAGTATGTAAACCGTCGCCAGGCTCATTTATGGACACTACTGTCCATAGTCTCCGTTCGTTTCGCCTGTGTTTGGGTTTTCTGAAAGCTTGAAGCCGAGCAGTACCACCAGAGGCCTCTAGGGGCACTGTAGTCACTAGCTCAAGTTAGACATGACATTCTTGATGTTTGTATTAATGCTGCACAATATATCGTCTGTATATGTCATTATCTCAATATCAGTCTCTACAGTACTGCTATAAATGAGCCTCTAACCAATCACAGAACGTAAAATTCAAGTGAAGGGGTGGGGCTAAACTGTTGTAGGCTGTATAAGGAGGTATATGTAAATGTGTTGGTTATGTGACCTCACACAAACTATATGAAAATGGGCTGTTTTAAGTCCATATATGGACTGAATGGATAAAACCACTTATTTTGTCAGTGTGAACACACTCAATCACTCACAAAGTGCACCACAACGGAATGTGACCTCTGCATTTAACCCATTACGCGTGGAGCAGCCGGGCAGCCATCAGCGGCACCCGTGGAGCAGTGTAGCGGGACGGTACCTTGCTCAAGGGAACATCAGTGGTACCTGGGTCAGGACTTGAACCTGTGACCTTCTGTTCACATGGGCGTGTAGCTTAATGATGAGACACTTTTGATTGGAGGAGCGTAATACGGACCCTGTAATATATGGAAAACCCCGCCATCGCAATATGTAGCGGTGTAATCGCAATATGGATATTTCGTCCATGTCTTGCAGGCCTAATCATCGTGTGCGCTTCTTCCACTTTTTGCTTTTTTTTACATTATTACATCTGCCGCCGCTATCGCCATGTTTGTAGTTTGACTCTGCCCTCTAGTGGACGCACTGCTCAACAGCGGTGCCAGTGTAACCTACACATGAAAGTATGTTGGCAGTGGTGGGTACGTTTGATACGGGTGTATTCGTTTCATATGTACAGGAAGCGCAAACCAGGCTTTGTGCAGAATAGGGGATGGATTATTGTAAAAACTGGACCAAGCGCAGTCGTGAAGGGCCCATTTCTCCATGGAGTGATTGAATCTGCACCCACCGCGTTAGCCATGGTAGCGTGCAAACAGAGGCAACGAGGGAACGTGATGCACGAAACAACAGAAGGGTCGTGTCGGAGATTTGTGTTAAGTAGGTCACCGGAAACCCACCTGTTCCTCGAAACATCCCGTTCACTCTCCAGTTTGTCCCTTTGAAGCTGCTTTGAACACATTTTCACAGTTTAGCCCCGCCCATTCGCGCTGAAGTTATAAAGGGGGTTTCATCCTGTACTGCTCTTACTGGAAGGGGCACAGTACTGGGCAGCCTATCAGAACAGAGGTCATTTATGTAGATCAGCCTTAAAGGTGTGATGACGGAAAGCGCTGAGCCATTAAAGCAGTTATGAAATTGTTGAGTTCCGACTTTGTTTTTGGTACATAAACTCACACAAAGGTGTTAAGTGGGCTTCAGGGGTAAAAATGTAGACTCTCCAATGCGAACACAGGTTTCTGATGCAGTGACATGGTTGGAAATGTCGAATATCACCATTAGCATCCTTCCTCGGTACGACCGGGCGCTTGGAGGGAAGGGCCTGCAGACAAGGGAGCGGTGTCACTAAACAAGCGTAGTGTCATCGTATCATGTTGTTGTTGGGTAGCGCATGGGGAATCCCCTGCCAGACCGGACACTGTTCAGCAGACTCTGGATGGGTGTGTAGAGTAGAGGGAAGATCTGCTCTGGTTGGTGTGACACAGCAATGACATTATCCACTTACTGCACATCGTAAGCATGTGACCTTGCTCATTTTTTTGACCTTCGTAATCGTTTACACATGTTGAAAAGTGCAGTGGAGGCCTAGTGGTTAGGACGCCGCCTTTGGGACCTGAAGGTTGCAGGTTCGAGTCCCAGCCCAGGCACCACTGAGGTTCCCTTGAGTGAGGTACCGTCCCGCTACACTGCTCCCCGGGCGCTGATGGGAGCTGCCCGCTGCTTCACGTGTGATGGGTTAAAGGCAGAGGTCCCGTTTCGTGGTGCTTGAGTGTGTTCACAATGACACATACTTTCACAAATACATAAGAGAGACTGTCCCTGTGAATAAGCCGGTCAACATAACTGTACCGAGCGACACCGGAAGCCTGACCGCCAACATTTTAGCCAGTTAGCTAGTTGTCAGTGTCGTTTTTGTGGCAGAAATGCAAAAAAAAAGAAAGAAATTCAAGCAGAATTCAGGGATTAAAACCCATTAAAATGGCTTTAAATGTTCTTAAAACGACAGCATTGGCTCCTTGAGTGGCACAGTGGTCTAAGCTCTGGCCCTACCATCAGTCAGGGTCGTTCCCCGATGGTGCTACAGCCTTTCGTAGCTGGGAGGCCAAGAGAGCAATTAGCTGAACCCTCTGTGTGAGGAGGACGGCCCTTCCCTCTTCCCTGTCAATGCTGGCCAGCACGGGCGTCCGTCGGCTCGTGCAGCGGCCTCGGCGGCCGGCGCAGCAGCAGGTGGCGGACTTCACACGACTCGGAGGAAGGTTTCTCATCCAAGTCGCACGGTCCCACCAGCACCGGGAGTTTCATGAGGCCGGGGGAGAAACGAGAAACGTCGGGAGAAGTGAAGACGACTAAATTGGGGGAGAAAAGCAGAAACATTAGGGTAAATTAAATTCTCATTTCACCTTCAGGTCCCAAAGGCGGCGTCCTAACCACTAGGCCTCCACTGCACATTTCAACATGTGTAAACGATTAGGAAGGTCAAAAAAATGAGCAAGGTCACATGCTTACGATGTGCAGTAAGTGGATAATGTCATTGCTGTGTCACACCAACCAGAGCAGATCTTCCCTCTACTCTACACACCCATCCAGAGTCTGCTGAACAGTGTCCGGTCTGGCAGGGGATTCCCCATGCGCTACCCAACAACAACATGATACGATGACACTACGCTTGTTTAGTGACACCGCTCCCTTGTCTGCAGGCCCTTCCCTCCAAGCGCCCGGTCGTACCGAGGAAGGAGCGGAGGTGGCGCTTGACGCTAATGGTGAAATTCCACATTTCCAACCATGTCACTGCATCAGAAACCTGTGTTCGCATTGGAGAGTCTACATTTTTACCCCTGAAGCCCACTTAACACCTTTGTGTGAGTTTATGTACCAAAAACAAAGTCGGAACTCAACAATTTCATAACTGCTTTAATGGCTCAGCGCTTTCCGTCATCACACCTTTAAGGCTGATCTACATAAATGACCTCTGCTCTGATAGGCTGCCCAGTACTGTGCCCCTTCCAGTAAGAGCAGTATCATTTATTGCAATTATTTCTTGGACAAAATCTCAACCACGTTTGGCTGAAGGCGACTATATTGTGTTAAGATGATCATAAATGTGACTAAGACTAATTAGCTGGTGTTGCTTCAGACCCTTACCGAATCCTGGGGCTAGTTTGCGTCATGCGCCCCCTTGTGGCGTTAGAGCGAAACTACTGATCGGTGCACCTCGAGATATTGATGACCACTTAATCATTTGTAACACGTACGGAATCGTGTGTAGTTGTTATGGAAACGTTCACAGAAGCACTGAAAATTCAAAGCAGTTACGGAGTAATTCGTCACCGTTACCAGGGAGACATGACCCGATGATATCGGTATCGGCAGATATTCGCCGGAGAAGAAGTTTTTGAAAATATTTTTCCCGTTTTATCATTTTTTTTAACTCCCTGAGACGAGCAGAAGTTTATGCCAGTCTGCGCATTTACCAATTTATGCAATATTAATGAATAAATAAATAAATAAATAAATAAA
The DNA here is from genome assembly GCA_037974385.1 of Arnoldichthys spilopterus. Lineage (NCBI taxonomy): Eukaryota > Metazoa > Chordata > Actinopteri > Characiformes > Lepidarchidae > Arnoldichthys > Arnoldichthys spilopterus. The sequence goes on from JBBPDA010090075.1 coordinate 6,826, forward strand.
TAAATAAATGGCAGTGGTGGCCTAGTGGTGAGGACGCTGCCTTTGAGACCTGAAGGTCGCAGGTTCGAGTCCCTGGGCACCACTGAGGTTCCCTTGAGTAAGGTACCATCCCACAATACTGCTCCCCGGGCGCCGTTGGTAGCTGCCCACTGCTCCATGTGTGCACGTGTGATGGGTTAAACGCAGAGGTCACACTTTCACTTTATTCATTCAAATCTGTATATGGAAAACATCGGACGTGGGTCCAGCGGTGCATCACTAGTGGTACCGAATACATAGCCAAGGCCTGAAGGGAGCTGCAGCAGCACTGGGGGCGTGGCCTACGATTGGGCCGACTGCACTTTCTGTATCTACATAACGTCCCATTTCCTGCCTTGCAAACCTCTTTGACGCCTTTTGTACAGATTCAGTTTACTGTGTATATATACTGTCTATAGTCTGTTTTTTTCTTCTTTTCCTGTTTAATGTACTTTTCTCTCTCAGTCGATACAGCCACGTCGGAGTGTTCGGGTGTACGTTTTACTGCACCCTGATCAGTGAACTGGCCCCTCAAACCAAAGACCCTTAACTCCACCCTACTCCACAACCGTTGCTCCAGTTAGTTTGGTGTTTACATTCTGTATCGACATCTACAAATTCGTATTGTTGGCTTTGTGTTTTTTTTTTTTTCCAAATATATATATTTCCCCCACAAAACGAGAGCGGACGCAGCAACGAGGTCCTCAACGTCCAGTCGTGATAAAATATGCCCCGCTCTTCTGTATTTTGCCCTTTCCTTGCTTGTTCAAGTGAGCGTTGAGTGAGAAACTACTCTAAAGTGACCTGCTCTTGCTGCATGCAGTGACCACTGCAGACGTAAAGGGTTAAAAACAGATGCAGGGTCTCGTTTCAGAGTAGGAAAGATGATCAGCTCCCCTGCAAGGTGCGCGAAAGTCACGCCCCTCGAACCGAGATCAGCTGTCGGAAACGCGATCCGGCTCGCGAATCCCGGCTAAGCTAGAGAGCTTAATCGCCAGCCTGTGCGCCGACTGCGGGCTTCCCCGTAACCCGGCAGAGCCGGTGGGACCGGTTTAGAGGAAGCGGGAGAAATCGTCGGAGTAAAACTCCTTTGACCTGGATCGAGTGTGAACGCATCTCCCAACTTTTCATGTCCATCGATGATTAGCTCCAAAACTGGCCTGAGACAACCTCCTCTCAAAGGCGTCGGTGCAGTTGCTTTTGGCCTGCACCTGAATGTGATCACCATGTTCACACCTGCCCAAGTGAACCGAATCAAGGCGTCCGATGCACTTCGGTTTGTTTTAAACTGAATTAAGGCTGCAGGTGTGAAAGCACAGAACTGAAAGAAAGGTTGTCCTTTAAATAAGGAAGGGTTTAAATGGGGGTGGACGTAACAATGCAACATTTTGGAGTGCATAGCGGTGTACCCCGGCATATATTAGGCACCAAGTGAACAGTCAGTTCTTGAAGTTGATGCACTGGAAGCAGGAATAATGGGTAGGATCTGAGCCACTTCGACATGGGCCTGTTTTCCAGGTGTGCAGTAGTTGGTGCCCACCAAAAGTGATCCAAGGAAGGACAACAGGCGACAGGGTCATGGGCACCCTGTGGCTCATTGATGCATGTGGGGGATAAAGGCCCATTGGAAACGTCCTGTAAACCGAGCGATCGACGAACAAAAGCGTCACAGCGGACCCTCGATCGTGGCATTGGGGAGTTGCCTTCGATCAGGGTGAAGAAAGGGAGTCGAGGCTCGAAGGAGAGAGCGAGCTTTAACCGAGCTGAGGGGTTTTAAGGAACATGGCTTTCCGTCGTCTGTTTGTTTCATTCTCTCTCTCTCTCTCTCTCCCTCGCTCGCCCTCGCCTCCTCCCCCCGTGTCTCTGTGGTGAGCTGGTACAGTGCGTTACGTGCCGCGGCTCTGCAGGCTGGGCTGGGTCATTTTCCCGAGAGCGAGAGATTTAAGCGGGATGATTCACTTTGAGCTCTTTGTTTGATCGATCGTCCCACATTAAACCCTCCCTGGTAAACGCACAAACGTTACGAGACGTCACAAACATACAGGCGCAAACGTCGTCTGAAGCATTTTCAACCTTCGTTTAACCGAGGCCCACTCGGGTCTTAACGCCGCCGCATGTGCACGTCTTGCCTAGAGCTTGAAGACGAGCAGAAGAGCAGGAAGTCATCAGCTTGTGTGTGTGTGTGTGTGTGTGTGTGTGTGTGTGTGTGTGTGTGTGTGTGTGGGGGGATGTGCTGATATGTTGTTGTGATTATTATGCCATGATGGTCTTTTCTGGGTATTTGATTTTTCCTCAAATTTCCCCCGGAATTAATAAAGTGTTTGTCTGTCATTCTATCAGTCTGTCTGTCTGTCTGTCTGTATATCTATCTATCTATCTATCTTGTGTTTTATCAGTCTATTGATCTATCTTGGTATCCAGCTAGCTATCAGTCTCGCTGTCCATCCATCAGTCTCGCTGTCCATCCATCAGTCTCGCTGTCCATCCGTCAGTCTAGCTGTCAATCCGTCAGTCTCGCTGTCCATCCATCAGTCTCGCTGTCCATCCGTCAGTCTAGCTGTCCATCCGTCAGTCTAGCTGTCCATCCGTCAGTCTCGCTGTCCATCCGTCAGTCTCGCTGTCCATCCGTCAGTCTCGCTGTCCATCCGTCAGTCTCGCTGTCCATCAGTCTATCGATCTATCGTGGTATCCAGCTAGCTAGCTATCTGTCTATCTAGCTATCCACCCGTCTGTCTATCTATCTGTCTGTCTGTCTGTTTTGGTGTCTGGCTGGCTATATACCTGTCTGTCTGTCTGTCTGTCTAGCCATCCGTCTTGCTCTCCAGCTATATCTATAGTTCTGTGGAACTTTCAGCTCTAACTACCTGATGGATATGATTAGAACTTCTTCCACATGATCAAGACGGGGAAGTAACGGTTGCTGCTTGCAGTGGTTCAGTTCGGTTCCTGGTTTCCGAACCACAGTTTGGTTTGTGTTGTGGCTTTTCTTGGAAACAATGTAAACGCAACTATTGATCATTGTGAACACGTAAAGCAGCAGGCAGCCATCAGCCGCACCCTGGGAGCAGTGTAGCAGTACCTTGCCCCAGGGAACCTCAGTGTGACCTTGGCCTGGACTCGAACCTTCCACCCTGCGATCACATGGGCATTTCCAATGTAACTGACATAACTTCAGGTTTTTATTGATTTAATTGATTGTGGGCAGTGGAGGCCTAGTGGTAAGGACACTGCCTTTGTGACCTGAAGGTCTCGGGTTCGAGTCCCGGCCCGGGCACTACTGAGGTTCCCTTGAGCAAGGTACCGTCCCACATCACTGCTCCCCGGGCGCTGCTGATAGCTGCCCGCTGCTCCACGTTTGCACGTGTGATGGTTTAAATGCAGAGGTTGCATTTCGTTGTGGTGCTTGAGTGTGTTCACAATGACAAATAATCACTTTCACTTAACAACCGTTTTATGCAAGACGTGCACAAAATCGGAAGCGGAGCAGAAAGCGGATTCTTGGATTCTTCACATCATGACCATGAAGGCATCGGCAGATGCTTTCGCTTCAAAAGTAATAGCAGCATCGACAGACGAGTACAGACGATTAGATTTGGCCGATATGTGATGATGCATTGATCGTGCTCTGGAATGTTTCGGGGAGACTGGGAGTTTTAAGCGTATAGATGTACATAGAAGGTTTCTGCGTGTTGCTCTGGTGATCCATGTAGCTGTGGTACCAGTCAGCAGCATCATCATCGGCAGACAGTCTAGTAGAATCAGACTTGGGCCTTGGAGAAATGTTTCTCCCCATCGACAACTGTCAAACTCCCACTGCATCACGTTCAGTTCTCATGCCCGTTGAAATGTGGGCCACTTCTCAAAAGCGCCAAGGCACCAGCACTGGCACTGCCCCAGTGGAAAAGAGGTCATTTTGATTTTGGTTCAAGACCGTTACATCATCGGATTTCCGCCAGTTAAAGAAGTGAAAGTGACTCTTTGTCATTGTGAACACACTCAATGCACCATAACGAATTGTGACCTCTGCATTTAACCCATCACACGTGCACGCGTGGAGCAGCGGGCAGCCACCAAAGGTGCACGGCGAGCAGTGTAGTGGGATGGTACCTTACTCAAGGGAACCTCAGTGGTGCCCGTGCTGGGACTCGAACCTGCGACCTTCAGGTCCTAACCACTAGGCCTCCACTGTGAACCGCGATCACCAGGGTAGAGTAACTATAGTAACTGGTAGCTGTTTGGATGTGACCGTCTTGTATTTTCACCAGGTTTCATTTTCCTCCTGTTTTTCTTTCTTTTCTTAAAAAAAACTTTGTTTGGATAAATTTTATGGCTTTTTTTAAGCGTAGCACTAATGCTAATAATTGCTAATGCTTTTTGTTCATTACTAATGTCTGACACACTGCTTATTATGGTACTTATCACGAATTATTGGGGGAAAAATGCAAAATATTTCGTTAAACATGCTGACAGACCTTATAAAACACACAGTAACCAGAGGCGGAGTCAACAGCCCAACGGATCATTTTACACCCTGTGGAGGCTCCAGGAGAGGCCTGTTTTTATGTACGATCTACATATGTTTATCATGGTATTTCACTATAATTCTCTACACTAAAGTATGTCCACTACGACCTACAGGTCCCCACAATGTCCAGACGGATCACTGGTCACAAGATCCTCTGATGGTCTGAACAACCTTGGTGGAGTGCAGGGATACGGGGTTGGTGTCACACCGTGAGCAGAGATACCTGTGGTGGTGTTTTGAAGGGCGTGTGCAGGCTTCACTTAAAGGGACAGTCCACTCATTTTTAACCAGATCATTTCACACAGTTCTGAACATTGCTTTATTTGGCTTTTTTGGTTGTGTGTGAGGGCGGCACGGTGGTGCAGTGGTTGGCACTGTCGCCTCACAGTGAGAAGGTCCTGGGTTCTCCGGTTTCCTCCCACTGTCCAAAAGGCTGCAGTAGGTTGATTGGATTGGAAAAATTGCCCATAGGTGTGAATGTG
>JBBPDA010090095.1:0-11850 GCA_037974385.1 Arnoldichthys spilopterus
TTCAGTTGTGTGTAATGGATCTAAAATATATGAAAGTCTAATGTTTATCAGTACATTACAGAAAATAATGAACTTTAGTTTCAGTTTGTGCATGCACATTTTTGTCAAATAAAAAAGGCCAACTTGGTGGTTATTTTTACCACAGAAAATGAGACTCATTCCATTAGATGTATTTAGGAATTCAATTTATTCATTTCTGCTGTGCCAAGTCAAGTAGGCCTGTCTTTTGTCATTTCAACCATATACAGTTCACACAGTGCACAGTGAAGCAAAACAATGTTCCTCAAGGACCACAGTGCTACATATACATTTACATTTTACATTTTATTAATTTGGCTGATGCTTTTATCCAAAGCGATTTCCAAGACAAAGGAAACAATCAAGCGTTATGACTGCACAGGGCAACACTACAGGGAAGTCCAACGCATTTCTCTTAATTGTAAAATACAGGCAGTAGGATCTACAATAAATATTGAAGACAAGTGCTGCAATAACAACAGACAGCAACTACTACAATAAATACATACACCAAGTGCTTACAATAACTACAGACAGCAACTATTACAATAAATACGGATGACAAGTGCTACAATAAAACTAAGTGGAACATTACTATCTGGAAGACATTCCGTTAGTTATCAGGTACCAATAGTTCATATGTGACCGATAGGCTTATGTGCTGAGGTAGGTGTGGGACAGTTGAGTTTTGAGACGCTTCTTGAATGTGGAGCTACATGAAACACAGAACCACAAAAACTACAAACATGTGCAAACATTGCAGGACAGTGCAAAGACAGACAGTTACAAATGAAGACAGAGACCATATAAATATAAAGATATGGACTAGTTAAGTGACTGAGTGTATGTGTTGACAGTCCCTGAGTGTTTAAGAGTCTTACTGCCTGAGGGATGAATTTATTGCACATTCTGGTAGTGAAGGCCCAAATGCTTGGGTAGCTTCTTCCAGATGGCACGAGGGAGAACAGTTTATCTGGGATGCAGTATGTGGTGTAAATGTCTGTGATGAAGGGGATGATCTTTTCAACTGACCTCACTATCTGCTGCAGGGCCTTGCGATCCATGACAGTGCAAATCCCAAACAAGACTCTCAAGTGTCCATCTGTAGAAGGTGGTGAGAACTGGTGGTTGAAGTTGGGCTTACCTCTTCTTAGAAAGTTGCTGGGCTTTCTTGGCTGTGAAGTCAGTGTTAAGGGAACAGGTGAGGTTCTCTACCAGGTGGACACAAAGGAATTTTGTACTTTTCATGACCTCATCGCACGAGTTGTCAATGTGTAGCAGAGAATGGTCACTTGAGGTTCTCCTAAAGTCAAGAACCATTTCCTTTGCTTTGTCTATGTTCAGAGAAAGGTTGTTAACTTTGTACCAATTCATTAGCTGCTGCACCTCCTCCTGGTATGCTTACTCATTGTTCTCGCTGATAAGACCCACCACAGAACCCAGTTACAGAGAGAGATATTCAGGCCCTGCAGGCTTAGGTTTTCTGTCAGGTGTTTGGGAATGATTGTGTTAAATGCTGAACTAAAGAATAGTATTTGTACATATGTGTCCTTCTTGTCCAGATGAGAGAAAGCCAAATGAAGGGTGGATGCCCTGCCACAGGTGCCATCTGTCACTGATATAAGTGAAGTGGCTCTGGATCCTCTGGACGTATTCTCGCTTTGCTACTTTGATGGCCTGGGACAGTTTGGCCTTTGCTGTTCTTATGGCCGCTTTTGTCACCTGATCTGAAAGTGGTGTCACAGGTCTTCAGTAGTGCATGCACCTCCACAGTGATCCACGGTTTCTGGTTGGAGCATGTGGTGATGAACGTGGAGATCATCATCACTGACTTGCTGAAGTAGTTGGTTACTGATGCTGTGTACTCTTCCAAGAGTAGTGCAGTTGCCAGTGGTTGCAGCCTCCCCGAACATGTTCCAGTCAGTATTTCCAAAACAGTCCTGATGAGCTGCCTGCCTCAAAGCCTGTTTTGAGTGCTTCACAAGTGGTCTGTTTGCTGGGATTAGCATAACAGACAGATGGTCTAAATGACTTAGGTGGGGGCCCTTGCATAGCCCCTCATGTAGCAAAGTTTATGTACTGGTGGAATTTAGGGAGCATGGAATTAAGAGAGACAAAATATTACAAAAAAATCACCATTTTGGTCCAGGAGACTGCTGCATGCTGATGCCATACTGCCATATTACCAGAAGAAATAGCTTGAGTATGAGAGGCAGCTGGTTGTTGTTTAAAACAAACCTCACTGGAATGGAATGCTTTCTTAAAGAGACATTATTTGAGATTCTGCTAATGCATGCTTGTCAGAGTCGATAGTGATTATCAGTGAAATCTGCAGCACTGCCCTAGAGGAAGCAATTTGATGCAATTGTTTGATAGATTATTATGTTATAGACATTAGAGAGTGGCAGAGGCCAAATAAAACAAAAATATAATTTAAGCAAAAGGTCTATTTCTTAATGATAAATATATATATCATTCTGTGTCAGGATTTTTTTTAATATAAGAAAATACAATTTTAGATGTTATTTAAGTAATATCTAAGCTAATATTTTACAGCACAAAAATGTTTGTCATTAAAAAAAAAGTTTTCGTTGTATTGATATGGAAATTCTTGTTAAAATTTTAATGTCAACCTTTTTAAGTTTGTCAATATCCTTTTAGTTTGTCAAATATTAAGTATTAACATATAATTTTAGTGTCAAGTGACAGATTTCGCTCCCATGCTTCTTACAACAAACACAAACAGTATGGCAGACAGGAATACTTGGACGGAACATGAGACAAGTGTGTTTGTCAAAGGAATTCTTTCTCTTTCTGCATTTACTGAGGTGTCCAGAAATGGCTACAGCCTTTCTATATTGAAAATCCTCAAACAGTTCTGTATGGTATTCATGGTTCAGCTATGAGTCTTAGGTCATTTAGCACAAACGAAAACTATTAAACTAATAGTTCCTTAATTGGCCTGTAATAGTCATCATTAAACGATACCTTAGAGGTATTTAGGGACTTTGAAAAGTCTATAACACAATAGTGTAAGTATGCGGATAGTTGGCATAACAGTTTCATGTAACAGTGAAGTTAAGGGTGAAGTTTAATAGAGCACTCTAAAATCGCATACTACAAAAATGTCTACTAAGTATGAAGGGGCAAGGAAAGAAAGATTCAGATTGGCAGTGAGGAAAATGTGAGCATGCAACGAAGGGTTTAAGAGAAACCATGGAAAGCTACAGTGAGGAGAAATTACTGGAATGAATAGACAGGGTTTGGAGGGAGGGAGCACAGAGGCATGCATAGGGGAAATGTGAATGAATGAGGGCTATTGACAGAGAGGGATCAAACACTGTTTACACTGAGAAAGGTGGAAAGAGGAGGGTAGAAGGGGAAAGGAGGAGGTCATTTAGCTGACATGCTGATCAAGGTGAGAACCTGAGGACATTAACATCAACAAAGATATCTTTACAAATGTGGTGTAGATGAGTAAGCAAGAACAAGAAGGCAAAATAGGTTGATAATCAATGCTTGTTTACAAATCTGCCCAATTCTGAGCACCTAAGTGAGGCTTCATAGGCTTGTAAGTTCATAAGTTCTTCATGAACATCAAGAATAACTGAGTTGTTTATCATGAAAAGCAAAAGTATTTTAAGCTTAGTGCAAGATCGATTTGAATAAACTTAAAATTGTTTTTTAATTAAATTAAGTACAGAAAACTCATACCAGGATGAGGTCCTGCATTGACATTGACATAGAGTGTGCTGAAGCAGATGGCATCAAAAGCAAACATATGACTTGAAAGAGAGACAAAGTAGCTATTTCTGTTTGGTGCACACAGCCTTCAATACAAGATAATGTCAATATAAATTATAATTTCATAGCAGGCATAGCTACAACAGTTTACCCATGAAAGGATAACCAGAGGCTATCACAGGCAGGCACTCTAGAATGCCAGAGTAAGTAGGCCTATAAAATATATTCTCTAAAGCATGAGAGACACATATAGTCAACTAACCAGGCTAACTAACATGCACAAATTCTAAATCCCAGTTTTCTGTTATATACTACAATAAAACTTAAATTTGCACTGCAACATTTGATATCAAATACTCCACTGGAGAATGTAAAGTAAGATCTGCTTTGTGTGAAAAAATCATACTTTCTGCATATCTTTACCTATATTTGTATATATATATATACATATGGTCTGTAGGCTATGGAGAAGGAAGTCAATGAGGGTAGCAAGGTTAACTGTGTCAACTTGGCTAAAAGCAACTAGTTCTAGGATTTTAAGACGCCCAACTATCTGGCAGCTTTGCAGTGATAATGCAACTTTGAGGCCAGACCCAATCTTAAGGCAACTGATGAGAAAGCTGCACAATAGCACTGGTCAATGTGGAATGCATACTAGACAGACGATGGCAGGAGGGGGAATGTACCACTGGGGTGTTGAGGAAGGGGGTGGGGTGGCCAGGAAATGGCAGAGAGAACAGAGGGGTCTTTTGTGCAACAGAAAGGGGAAAGAAGCAGCAAGGTGTAGATACAGTAGAACCCTTACAGGAGTAGAAGTGGCTGGAGAGATGCAACTGTGTTGAGCCCATAGACAGAATAATTTTTACATAGTAAAATTAATACCATTACTTTACATATATAAAGCCCCTTTCTAACATTGAAGGTCACTATACAATTTTTAAAATGCCAGACCTAGTACTGACACAGAGAACAGTATTCCTGAAATATGTCTTTAAAAAGCATTTACAGAAGCCTACTATATTTATATACTACTTTTTATAATTATCTGTCCTCTGAACACATTTATCATTTCATTTTGGTTGAAAAAAAAAGAAAAATCTTGAGAGGAACCAAAGCTCAGAAAGGGAACTCACCCCCCTTTGGTAGACACTGGATAGCTATAACAAACAAAAACAAAAAACAAAACAAAAAAAGACAAAAAACGCTGTCTCAGTCTTAGTTTAAGGGTGGCATTCATTAAGGACTGTAACTCTAACTCAAATTTGTGCAGTGAAAAATAAACAATTAGTGGGGCTTACAATACACAAATGTGCAACAATACTTAACATTAGCTCCATGGACCAAATTTGACATTAACTGGGAGGTCCTAAATCAGTTATTATATGGATTAACCTTGCTTCATTGAAACAGTAGGTACAACAAGTACATATACACAATAAAGGGCAGTGGTGGCCTAGTGGTTAGGATGCTGCCTTTGGGACCTGAAGGTCGCAGGTTCGAGTCCCAGCCCAGGCACTACTGAGGTACCCTTGAGCAAGGTACCATCTCACTACACTGCTCCCCGGGCGCTGTTGGCAGCTGCCTGCTGCTCCATGTGTGCACGTGTGATGGGTTAAATGGAGAGGTCACATTTCATTGTGGTGCTTGAGTGTGTTCACAATGACAAAGAGTCACTTTACTAAACTTAACATAGAATAACAATTGCTTCCAGTCCTTCACAATGATTTTTGAAGAGAGTAATTCTTTTCAAGATTTCCAGAACTTGAAGGTCACATGTCTGTTAATTCAGAGTATAATATTAAGTTTAAAGAAGAGGATGAGTCAGCTCCAAAATGAGCCCATCAGCAGCCCATCTCAAGGCCCCCTCAGAGCTGGTCACAGGACCAACTTATCAGCAGCCAGCCAAAGGATTAACCCATAAGCAGACACCTGCAGGACCAGACAGTCAGCAGTCAGCCCAGCAGTAGCCAGCAAGTGGAGAATTGTGGATGTCAAAAAATGGGGAAATTGCATGATCCCCTTGCCCAAATAAAAAGCCACATCACACAGCTGCCAGTGTGATAACAATGCAATCAGGGTCAGTTACTCAAATGCAGAATTTCTTCTTTTGATTTTTTCTATTCCACATGACATTCAGAAAATTATTCTTTAAGCAGTATATACCATCTAAACCTGCAATTTCTGGGCTGGGCTGTCTCTCATGCTGTGCTATTATATGCATGAATCTTGCAAGTGTTTATAGGAAAGCCAGATGCAGGATACCATTAGATATACCAAAGAATGAGAGTTGTCCTGGACATGACACAGGGACTCAGTGGAAACAAATTCACATTATTTATTTACTTCACACAAGCTGGGACAAGAGGTTATAAAGAGGAAGCTGATAATGGTAGGAACAGTATGGAAAATCAAGACTGAGTTCTCACATCAGCTGTTGACTACAAAGAACAGGACTGACAATTCCTCAAGTTTGTGTTCATAGACGACACATCCTTGGTGTCCTACATGCCAAAACAAGTTTCAAAATAAACTTGTTTTTCTATCCATACTGATTTGTCCTCTTTAACGTTTTATCGTTATATTGATATAATTGATATATAATTGATAGCCTTAGTATTTATAAATATGATCTAATCGAGGTGAATGGTAGATATTTACCATTTATGTGGGTATCATTGTTTGTAACTGGGTTAATAAAATTTAACATCTGGTATTTTTAAATAAATTGTTAGGCTGTATTTATTTAAAAACCCAATTATACCGTGTGTCCACCTGACCCGCAAACATTGGCTGAGTAACAAAAACATGATGTCACGATCTCGGGAGGGGGCAGAGGGAGAACACGAGACATAACAATGACAACTTAGGCTCGGGACACGGGGCAAGACAAGAACATGACAACTAGGAAAACATGATAACTTAGGCTGGGGACACACGGAAACCTAAGGGTGAAACATGGACCAAAACACACTGTTTAACATAACGTAAACTATGGGGAACACAGCTGGGGGCAAAAATAAAGTCCAAAACAATGGGTGAGTCCACGGAAACTGGAATAATGGGCCGGGCTGTGGAAACAGTAGCCCGGGCCGACAAACAACGTCCCGCAGACGCTCTGGCTGCAGTTCTCCCCGGCGTCCACCACGTTGACCTGGAGAGGGCAGGGGCTTCCAGCGTCGGTCACGGTGACCCAGAACTAACAACGTTCCCCGGTTTGACCTCGGCGACCCCGAAGTGCCTGTGACAGGCGGGCTGGTGTTCCCTAGTGCACCCTGTGGTGCAGCGAAGAGGTGTAGGGGCCTTGTGACGCTTCCCTCAGCGGCGTCATGCAGGGGCTTTCAGGCGCCGCCCCCTGGCATTCCACAGGATCTGCCTTTCCCCCTGGGGCCTGGGGGGCACAGAGGCAGAGTAGGTGCCATCGGTGACGTCCGGTGAGGGAGGACAGGGCACGGCGGTTCCAGCCTCACTGGTGCACAGAGCTGAGCACTCACCAGTTCCCTGATGACTCACTGCCGGCGGCCCTCTCCTACGCCCCCTCTTGCGCCTTCTGCACCTGGGCACGGCGGAAGATCCACCAATGGCCTTGGAGGGGGGATTGGACTCCTCCCCCTCTGATGTGCCAGCCCCAATGTCAAGTGCCCCTCGGGAGAGAGGCCCAACTCCGGGTTGCTCTCCTCAGTTGACACAACCTCTCTCCCCACCAGGAATTTCCTCTTCCTGAAGGGATTGCTCCCCATTGCTGGTGAGGGTGTGCACCAACGAGATCAGTCCCGCCAGCCTCTTGTCGCTGGTAAGATCCTGAGCCAGCTTCAATTGGCTCAGGATCCTCTGACCCTCGGCACACTCACCCCATGGCAAAGCCAGCCATCCACCAGACCCATGCCTAGCTCATAGAATTGTCCTGCCGCTGCTGCCATGACAGTCGGTCTTCTGTCACAATCTCGGGAGGTGTTTGGCAGCAACTGCAGGCAGGACTGGATTGACAAACGTTTATTGTCGAACAGAACTCAGGAATAAGACCGGGCACACGAGATGATCACGACAGTGACAACAACAACCGACCCGGAAGGGTGGTACACGGGGACATATAAAGAAATATATAATGACCCACAGCTGAGGACATACACGACTCAGCTGTGGGGGGCGGGGCTAAGACACAGGGGTTCCTGACACATGAACAGCACACAAGGGATAATTGTATTTTGTAAGTACACATAAATTTAGAATTTGATGGCTGCAACACACATAAAAAGTTGGGATAGAGTTTAAATTATTTTGAAAAGTGCGCAGAATTTATAAGTAACATCAGTTTGGAAGACTCCACATTAAGGAGACTAAATACTACCAGGTGAGGTAACATGACTGAGTATAAAAGTAGCATCCATTAAAGGCTTAGTCTTTGCATATGATGTTAAAGTTTGTGAGAGAATTGGTAGTAAGTTAAAAAAAAACATTTTTCAATGCAAGATTGTAGAGACTTTAGCTATTACAGCATATACAGTAGGTAATGCTGTGAAAAGCTTCAGAGAATTCAGAGACACCTCAAAGCCAAGGTCAGAAACCTCTGTTATTAAACATGGCACACAAAAAACACCACTGAGTCTTTTTTGATTCATAGAAAAACAAAATTGTTTTAAAACTATGTAATCCACAAATCTGCTGATCTGATAATTGTCTTGATACTGTAGATGTGCAGTGTGTTTTCTAGTAGTTTAATCATTTATATGCCTTGTCTTTTTCACCCTGACTCAGTCTGTATCACTGTGATCAGAAATTATCTAAAAGTATTAGGCTATGAAGAAATCTTGTCTTTAGCCAGGGCAATATGTGAAGACCCACTGTGTATTTTGACTGAAACACTATACTAGATTACTCCTCATCTCCATTCCATCAAATCCTGGTTTTATTTTGTATTGATGACTTCTCAGTTAACACAATAAAGCCAGACATGTCTACCTGAAATATGTGCTGACAACTAAAATGGCTGTATGCACCTACAAGTTGATCTTGGTCTCAGTCCTAGTTTGCTTTGGTAGGTAATGCAGGTGGTATTGAGTTAGCAAATATTATGATAGGATTTTCTCAGAAGCTGTATGAAGAAAGATTATTTGTGTAATAATCATAATAATGATTAAAAATATTATTAGTAACTTTAACATTGAAAAATCTTTGCCCATTCACATGTGTAACTAATTAGACTGTATAACCAGAAGTAGCAGCCATGGACTTTAGGTTGAGTTTTTCAGGCATTTTTGTGGAGTATGTTTATGGCCTTAAGCTGCTAAGCAGTGTTACTCTGTGTACCATAGAGATGACCATGGTAAACTTAACATGGCCTGTAGAAGAGCCTACTTACACTTACCTTCTTCATGCACCTCGGGCTGATTGGATATCTGTCTAACTGTGCATAAGCATAAATAAAGCAAAGAATGATCACTAATAGCACTTTAGCAGGTGGTTTGAGATGCACTGGAGATGTGACAGAAACAAATGTAAACATATCTGTTTCCACAAGCCATATACAGAAAATATGGTCTGGTGAAGACAAATTAAGGTACATTCTGTCTCAAATTTAAATGTTTAAAGTCACATTCAGAAGCTAAGGATGGCTGACAAAACCTGGAACAAATAAATGGAAAAACATAAGTGCATAGGCTTCCAGACAGATGTACTGCATGAAACAATATCCATCCTTCTATACCTTGAGGCATATCTAAAGTTATGAACAGACCCACTTAACTTTTAGACCAAGTTGGCAAAATGAAAAGAACTATGTGAAGAGTGTTCATTTGTTACCAACTATTCCTGAGGTGACTGTGTATGTCAGTTTAAAGTGTGATCAGAATGTGTCAGTAGGAACAGTCCATCCTCCTCTACCATGCCGAAGCAGGCTATATTAGTAGTAGATTTGTGCACTCCTATTTGCGAAAAATGCACATTTGAGAGTTCAGTGCAAAAACTATAGGCACTGTTTAAACAAGTCTTCTTTCACTATATTATGGACTGATGACACAGCTCCATTACCATCATCAAAACACCAGCTGAAACAATCTATTAGAAGAATATTTTAACAATTCTCAAGCACTTATCCAGAGAGTAGAATCTATGTTAAAATATGTTAAAAGATTTTAACTGTTTGTATTTACACTTAATAGTCAAATATACATTTGTCACCTTTTTGTAACTACCCAATCAGTCTCAGGGAAAGCACCTACTACTGTTCTCTTCGGCTATGTTGTCTCTTTACTCTCAGCCACAAAGCTGTTTTTCTAGTAATATTAATAACTGATAAAAAAAAAGCATTTTATTCTATCAGCATCATAACTTTTAACATCACTTCTCTCCCTTGCTCTGAAAATGCATAACTATATATAAAATGTCTCTAAAATAGTGCTCAGCATTACTTTGCATTCTCAATTAAAGCAAGACAGACAGAAACCAGGCTTCTATCTGCTTAACTAAGAAGCACATATGTGGGAGTGAATGCAATATGGATAAACCTTATCTGGAAATTATGCAAGACACCTAAAGTGGTTACTGTAAACAGGCTCCAATTTGTATTACACATGTTTTAGAACAGTATCTTCAGTATCTTTCCAAATGATTAATTCAAAGTGTAATAGAACAGAAAAAAATATTGAGTAAAATAAGAACAACACAATATGATTAATAAAAATGAGAGAATTATGTTAAATTACAATTCCTTACAATAATTAATATATTTAAAATATATATATTACACCGCTCATTTAGCCTTTAGCCTAATTTATGTAGTTTAATTGCATGGAGTTTGAAAATGAAGTAATTTTGCACTTGACATCCTGCTTCCAGGTTAAGATGAAGGCAACATTAAATACTTGTGCAGCATCTGATATCCCTGGTTAATAATTATGCTAACAAGCGTCTTCAGGATGTAGGAGGATCATATTGCCATTGTTCTGTCAAAGTGGTGGTGGTGGGGTTTGAGAACAGACCATTTATTGTGAACAGAAACCTCCAAGAACTCCAGAACTTCACATATAATACAGTACTAACTCCTGAGGCCAATGTTGTACTTACTTTCGCCCTAGAAGAATAAAGTGGACTATTTATCATTGCAAACACACCCCATCACACAAAACACACCACAGCAAAAGGCGACATCTGCATTTAACCCATCCACACATGGAACAGCAAGCAGCTATCAACAGCACCTGGGGAACAATGTAGTAAGACTGATCCTTGCTCAAGGGTACCTTAGTGGTACCTGAGCCCTTTTTTAAACATGAATCTATAAAAATGTAAATGTTTAGAAGTAACAAACTCTTTTTGCAGGAAGAAACCAAATGTTAACCATGTACAAGAGACATTAATTTATATCCTGGGAAAGGTTCAGCACCTCTTCAAACACTTCAGATGTCTGGTTGATAATGTTTACACCTTTATTTACTTTTACAGAAATGTTGACAAATCTATAGACTTCCTCTATAAATGTCCTTTTAACCTTGTTTATTCATGTCCCTGATCATAATATTTACAATCCATTGCATCATATAATATAAAATGACAAAATCTGACCACTTATTCATTAATTAGTAATCAATAATTACAAGTTTTTTCTTATTAATATTGTTCTTGTTGTGTTGTATGTTTACTAGTTATAGAGTCTTGTTTACAATGTGTAACTTTCTATTACTATGAAGAAGTAAATTACCTCACCACTGTTTAGCCCAAGAGAGACAGTTCTCTGGTTAAGCACCGAATAGCAAAGCCAGTACTGTAAGCTGTGTCCCAGCCAACAAAGAAGCATTTTCCTGTTTTCAAAAAAAGCTTCCTGCCCCTTCTGTGTTTGTCATACTATTATTATAGTAGAAGGCTGGTAACTTAATATACAGTGTTTGTGCTACAAGTTAAAACTCTCTGATAATCAGGCTACATACTGTGGGGTAGGCTGCAACAGACAGCCCTTTTTCTGTATATTGTTTGCCTTATTCAGATTTATGTTTTTCTTTTTGTTTTGTTAGCCACATGATGGGCGGCACGGTGGTGCAGTGGTTAGCACTGTCGCCTCACAGTGAGAAGGTCCTGGGTTCAATCCCCGGGTTGGCC